>JAVJIF010034640.1:0-65451 GCA_038442645.1 Agave tequilana
ATGGTTTGTCCTTCAGTAACTTTTGGACAGCCTACAGAACCCCCTCCAAAGTTTTCGATATTCCGCAGTTAACTGGGACGGATTTCGAAATACTTTGGACTCTAGCTGAATTCACCTTCATGGCTGGACTGTTGATGCCCCGGGTTCGATCTTATCTGGGAGTTGGTCTTCGTGAGTGTACTGTTTGAACTCTTTGAAGCCACCAGAGTTGATCTGTTGAGTGTCTAGATGCACAGTCTAAACCTCCCCGATTGCTTTTAGTCTGTCACGAGTGCGCTTTAAGCCAGGAGTGGTTAGTCGTCTGCTTGCGTCAGTGTACTGTTGAACTGATTTTGCAGAAGCAGGGCGAACGCAGGTTCTTTTCAAAAAAAAAAGCCGAGATGGTACTGCTTTAAGACGCGATTTCTGTAGGGTGCGTCCTTTGGCAACGGAAACGCGCCTGATCTTCTATGAGGCAGACGCGATGCTCCGCTGAAGACGCGAACTTCGGAGAGACGCATCTCTTGAGTATAGACGCGATTGTCTGGGCGCATTTATGGCGATGCTGACGGGGCATATCCATCGAAGAGACATGGCCGTCGGGTGCGAGTCCGTGCCACGTCATGATTGCGCTGCCAGTTGGCCTGGGGACCGACGGGATTTCACCTTTTGGCGCGCGGATTTCCTGGCTCATTAAATGATCCGTGCCACGTGTCGAGCGACGATTCGCTGCAGAGTCGTGGTGCATGATCTTCTCTGTGCGTTAAAGTGATTTCGTTCCACGCGTCGAACAGAGATTCGCCGCAGAATTCATCGGGCCATACGCTGCGTATCTTCGCGAATCCTTGTGCCTATAAAGGCCACAGTTGGGAAGATTCCTCTTCTTCTCCGAACGCACTCGCTGATAAAATTAAGAAAGAGAATTCCCCTTCTGTTCATCTGTTAACCTCGGATTGAATTAGCAATGGCACCCAAGACCAAGCGACTGCTTCTTCTTCAAAGGCGACCGTCGCCGAGGCCCGGAGGGGCGGCTCCTCCTCTGCGCAGGATGTTGTTCTCCAAGGTCTCCAAGGTAAATGCCTTTTAGGCGTGAATTTCACCATTAAAGGAGGTTGAAAGAACCCTTAAGAACCTTAACACACAAATTTAAATCGTGTTTGATTCCCAGACGCAGTCTTTGGGTTGATAACCGAGGCGCGGGTTTGATGACCCGGTGCCATTAGGTCCTGCCTTTTGGACCCTTCACTTAGAATATTTCTAATTGTGAAGGGTTTAAACGCGGACTTTGATCCTTGCGTTCTGCAACATCAGGTGCTGGTTCTTACGATCTGGCGCCTGAGTCCAAGTACTTGAATCTCATAAGTCTTGGTTTGCAAAACGCGGATCTTGCAGGTCTGGACGCGGATTTGATAATTCCTGCGTCCAGTATCTCTTCTGCGTTTGGACGTGGATGCGCAGGTCTGGACGCGGATTTGATAATTCCTGCGTCCAGTGTCTCTTCTGCGTTTCGACCTGGATGCGCAGGTCTGGACGCGGATTTGATAATTCCTGCGTCCAGTGTCTTCTTCTGCGTCTAGGTTATGAACACTTAGCATTTTTTCCTTGCTTTTGATAAAGTATCTAACTAAGTGTCCTTTTCTTTTGCAGCGCCACACCTTACTACTTCACTCGCCAAGACGCGCCACTTTGGACATGTAGGTGGTGCTGACCGGGACTTGACCTTTGTGCTACAAAGGACTGTTCCTGTGACTGCTGACAAGTCGCAGGCTTCGTGAGGAGAGGCTCTCGAATGTTGACATGAGGACTCTTCGGTGCTTATGACCGATGCAGCATTCACAACGGATGCTGGCATCAAGCTGGAGAAGCCTGCCTTCTTCTTCGGAGATCGTATCCACGATGGCGGCTATCGCGTGTATGACGGAACTTACAAATGGCTCCGTCAAATAGGGGTGGAAGATTCTTTCTTCCGAACATGGAGAGGATGTTCCCGCTGTCCTATTTCCAGCACATGTCCGTCCCTCGGAAGATGGAATGGGACCTCTCTCGATATGTCCCTGAGATTACTCTCGGTGATTTGGGCTCCCATAAAGTACACCGTCATGATAGCCATGACAGGTCGGTTATCGGCCTTTTCCCTGGGTCGCGCAAGTCTGAGGTTCCGGCTGGGAGATATCACAACTTGGCACTACCTTCCTCAACGCATTCATGGAAGCGGAGGGTGATTATCCGGTTGGTTCCGTGCGCCCGGGTGGGTCCATTCCACGGAGAACTATTGGTGGGGCAGGATGGTCGGCTTTGTCCTTACCGAGCTCGGGGATCTGCTAAAGCGTGTGGGACTGTACTCGGCAGTCAGAGCCGTGCAGTGGGGGATCCCTCAAAGCTCTCAGAACTTCTTCGGGGTTCTAGAGCGTTATAATTCTTTGACGGGACGTTCTTCACTCCGTCGGGGAGATGGGCCTCGCTCTGCACGAGCTGCATGAAGTCTCAGGATTGGCAACAGGGGACATTCCCTATGAGGAATATGTCCCGACCACTGTGGAGCTTCACCTTTTGAAGGAAGAGTATCCCCTAATATATGAGACCTACTGGGAAGTGCTATGTCACTTCCACATTTGCGGCCAGATAACCAAATGGCGGTCGCAGGGAGTCAAGCAACTGTCTTGGGCCAGTTACTTGTTCAACAACGTCAACACCAAAGACCATCTGATAACCCGATTGGCTCCCAGCTCCGATAGGGAGATTGAAGACAGGATCGACCAGGCTTCTGACAGTTTCTACACCACGGAGTCGAACGAGGACGGTTTCGACCCTGACTTGGTTTTTGAAAGCTTTCACCATCAAGCCGGACCCCTATCTCCGATCGGGCGCTGTTGGCGGGCTTTCTGATGCTGTGGCTGAAGCGTTGTGTGGTGCCCACGCTGCCACATGAAGTTATGTTGCTGACGTGGTGTACCCGGCGGTGCTCCTGGCTCATGGCAACCCCATAGCCCTTCTCCCGGCCGTGGCGGCTGGTATTCAGAGCGGGCTGCGGGCGCTAGCTAAGAATTTCTGCGAGCCACCGAAAACTGCAGACTCCGAGGGAAAGCTGTATGTTGACTCAGAGGGGAATCCGACGGTGAAGCGTCCCAACCCTCGGGTCGAGCTGCCTTACACGTACCTCATGGCTTGGTACGTGATGCATTGCCCTTCCTTGATGACGGCGGTGCGTTGGAGGGAGAGTTCTGTCCCTTTTGTACAGCGGTTGGAGGGTTCGAACTGGCGTGATCCTTATATATATTACGTCCGGAAGTGCCTTTCAGACCCTGCGAACTACCAGCTCAATCGTTGCCTCCCCCAGATCCCTGGTGCATCTTTCGGGGATCTACTTATTGATTCCGCGGGCCCAGATGATTTCACGAGGTTATCCTCGGGAGCCTTCTGGTGGTTGCTCAATATTCGGCCCGGATATGTGCTTTTCCGGCAAGGGACGTCATGCACCATTGAGCCGTACATGCCGAATCGCTTCGCTCGACAGTTCGGCTATGATCAGCTCTATGTCGGGAACCCCAATGCTCGACTCGCCTTCGAAGGGAACCTGTTCGAGGGTGCTCGGGCCTGGTACTACAGTGTGGCTGGAGGGACGGGAGCAACTTTCCGTCTACCTCTCGAGGGGCCCAAGTGCCATATGAGCCTCAGCTTCTGCACTTGGTACTCCCAAGCCATCCAGACACCAGACTTTTTTCGGCGTCTTCATGCATCGAGAGCATCAATGCAAGTCTCGAGGCAAGGACAGAGTCCGGTAAACCGTCGAAACTCGTAGAACAGTACCTGAAGGCCCAGAAGGAGGTCGGGAGAAGAACGAGAAGGGAGCCACGAGCCACGGAGCCACGACCACCAAGGGCGGAGCCGCAAGCGACTAAGGCGGAGCCGCGAGCAACAAGGGCAGAGCCGCAAGCAACTAAGTCTCGACAGGCGGTGAGCAAGCGTCGTCAGGGCTCTACTTCTACTGTTGGGCCTGCCCGTAAGAAGGTGCGGAGAGACTTGGCGCCAGCAGTTTCTCTACCAGCGGCCATCCCTTCTGGTGTCAGGGAACTGAGGGAGGAGGATATAGCTGAAGAAGAAACTCCTCTAGTCCGTGTTCCCAGGTCGCTTAGCAGAAGCCACGGGTCTGCGGAGGAAGGGGAGCTTGTTGATCGATCCACCGCCACTGACGAGGATGAGCAGCTAGAGGTCGACATCATGAGCGGAGGAGATGTCGATATTCTGGGGATTTTAGCTCATCCCGAGCCTTCTTCTACTCATGAAAGAAGAGATGAGGCACAGCAGTCGGGGTCCCCTTGTGTCTTCATCTCCAGTCCTCGGGCAATTGATCCCAGTCCTACCACTGGGGTAATTGGAGGCAAGGCTCCGGTTGCAGAGCTTCCTCGCGTTGAGCTGTCTTCTTCCTCGTACTCAGGGGAAAGCGAGTTTGAAGACAAGGTCGACTACGGTGATGAACCCACTCTTCCTGATCCGAGCAAGTTCTCCCATATCTCGGAGGAAGAAATGTACGGGGGGAACCGTTGACGGCGCCATCACCGTTGGCGACAGTTGCTCCCATTGCAGGTACTTTCACCCGATTTCCTCTTTGGTTTTGAAGAAGGTGTCTTAACATTCTTCTTTTACGCTGCAGGGTTGGCTGAGGATGCCGAGACTACAACCTCCTCGCATATCGAGGAGATGGTAAAAGAGGTGACCCAGCTCGAAGGAGTTGAGGCTTCGGTTGGCGAGACAACTTCGGAAGGGGCGATTGCGGAAACTAGGGAGCCCTCCGCTTTGCCGGAAAAGGAGGTACCCACTGAGGCTGGGGAAGCTCTCACTCTGCAGGATTCACCCAAGGGTTCGATATCTCTGGACCTCCCAGGTGGTAAGGAAGTTCTGATATTTTGAATGTTTCGCTTTTCACCTTTGTGGCTAATGTTGTGGTCATTTGCAGAGAGAACTAAGGGGGCTCAGGTGGAGAGTCCAATGATTGATATCCCTCCAGAAGGCCACACGGCTCAGGTCTCGGCTGAAGTTTCTGAGGAGGAGGTTCCTGCAAAGATAGCACCTCTGGAAACGCCCGAGGCTACTTCTGCTCTAGCCGTATCGGTGGTCAGCACAACTCTTGTGCGAGAAGATCCGCCTTATCCCGTGACAGAAAAGGGGTCGGGAAGCTTCCCAGGTGGTGACGATATGGGGGAACTGGCACGCCAGATGGTGCAACAATTCTTTGCTTCGATGGGATCATGTATTGATCTCATCTTACGTGGAAGCAGCTCCTTCAATTTTGCCCGGACGCTTCTCAGAAATCTGGCCGAGAACGTCGAATTAACCGGAGGCCCCTCACTTGCCCAGGCGTGTCTGCGGGTGGTGGAGCAACTGGGAGACGACCTGCACGAGCTGAAGTCTTTGGAAAATGCCAGCTCTTCTAGTGAGGCCCAGGCCACCCTAGCCCGGCTCTTAGCTGCTCAAGAACAAGAGCGACAGGAGGCAGAGGCACAAATAGATGCAGAGATCCGCAGCCTCGAATATTCCCAGGCTGAATGTCAGAAACTAACTGACGATTCAAGGGAATCCGAGATTGTCATGCAGAGCACGGAGCACGTCATCATCAGTGCTCGGGACACCATTGCCAAGGCTCGGGACACCATTGCCAAGGCAGAAGCTGTGCTTGCGATCAATGAGAAGAAGCTTGTTACCATCAAAGAGGAGCTTGCGGAGCAACAGGCGGCTAAAGCGCGAGCTGAAGAGAGTCTGTCTCTACATTCTTCCCAGGGTGGAATCTCTGCGAGCGCAGCTGGCTGCAAACCCTTCCTATCTGAAGAGGAGCTGCGGGTCCAAGCCATGATGGAGGCTGAGAAGGCACGTCAGATCAAGATGCATCATCTCAGGGAGCAAATCCGTTCCTTGGCGAACCAGGACATTTAGCCTTCTTTTCTTTTTCTTTTTTTTTTAAGAAAAGGACACTCTATTTATCAGAGTGTTTTGTATCCACTTTTGGTATAAAAGGACATTTTTTGTTCGATCTTCTTTGCTTAGCTGCGGATGAATCCAACTTCTTGATCACTGGCTGTGAATACTGAACTTAGGTAAGACTAAGTTCTTTCAATGAAACGCAGCATCGACTCGTGGCCTCTGTTCACAGGGAGACGCGGGTATCAGTTCAGAAGAACTTGGGCAGAACCAAGTTCTTTGGGCGGAACGCAGCGTCGATCCATAGGGACGCGGCCATGAGTTCAGAAGAACTTTGGCAGAACCAAGTTCTTTTGATGAAACAAGCGTCAATCCATAGGGAGACGCGGCCATGAGTTCAGAAGACGCGGCATCCGTCTGTAGGGAGAGACGCGAATTTGCTTCGCTAGGAAAGACGCGGATCAAGCAGACGCGAGGGACGCAGCCTTATGCATTTTCCATTAATCCCAAAATGGACTAAGTGTTTTCCTTAAAAAGGACCCCGTTTGCTGAGGGGACGCGACTTTGCATCACGCGGACATTCCTCTAGGACGCGGGTGATCGTCATCCAATCTGGGGAGGGGACGCGAATTTTGGATACGGTTCTTCAGTCTGCGTCTTGGTGTAACCTCCCAGGCGTTACATACAGCCTGTCATAAAGATTTGATGTGATCTTCAAATCTCTATTGATGATCGGGAATGCAGATTTTCCGCTGTTTCCCGAAGCGGTTATCCACGCGTCGGCTTCTTATTGGTCTTGAGCGTTAATTCCCTTTAATGAGAAACCGATGCGGGTGGTTGGAGATTGGCGCCTGCGACGGTTTTCGAAGCGGCGTTACACGCGTCAGTCCCTTATTGGACCTTGACCATCGTGCGGTCAGGAGATCATTAATTGCAGTTATCGGGGCTGCCTATAAATAGGGCGCACCCTCTCCCTTCAATCCAATCTTTGGACTGTTTTCTTTTTGAGAGCGAGCGCTCTGAGAACCTTCATCCTCTTCAGAGTATTGTCTCCATGGGTGAGGATGGCTCTGTGGATGAAGATGACCCAGGGCTTGTATGCTCCTGTTTGGTCTCTTCGGGGCAGAGTGTCTCTCTGATCATCTTGCACGTCCGCGTCTGGACGCGGAGAGCCCGACTCTTGGTAGAAGCCTCTGTTGGTACGCCGTCCCGATTAGCCATGATATTTTGATCTACCACGGCCTGTACCTTGGCATCATCATTATCTGGACCCCCTCACGAAGTCTGTGTTGGTGCATTCCTTCTGGAATTTGCGCCACAGATTTGAACTTCTCTGGACGCGAGTGCAGGGGTCTTTGGCACTTGGCGCTGGCTTTGTTCACAAAGCTTGCGTTTCAAAGCCACTGTCTTGGCGCGTTTTATGGCTACTGCTTTGGACGAATTCCAAAAAGGTTTCAGACCCGAGCCTTGCAACTCTTGTTCACTCAACAAGGAGATGGCAACTTTCGGCGTCTGTGCCTTTTCGGCGTCTGTGCTTTCGACTTGGGCGCAGAACGAGACCGCGTTTTGATTCGCGTTTGTCTCTGCTGACGCAGCAGTTTGGCTCACTGCGTGGGTCATTCCCGCGTCTGCTTGGCTGACTGCGTGGATCCCCGCGTCTGCAGTCTGCATTTGCGACTTAGTTTTTCTCTGTTGAAACATACTAAGTTGCAGATTGTTCTGATTCCTTTGTTTCATTTCTTGCAGGTAGGCTTGCTGGTTTGCTGGGCCCCTGGAAGGATGCTTTGGCCGGCGAACTTGTTCGATGTTCACCTATAAGAGAGTATATTATGGTCCTCGTCACCTATAAGAGAGTATATTACATCTCTGACGAGGACCCAACCCTCGCCAAGGTCTCTTCAGATCTGCTTCGCCATTCATGCCTGCTGGCAAGAGATGGTCAGGCTATGCATGACGGCGATGAGGGCTCCGGCGGTTGTGGTGGCGGACAAGATCCTCTTCCTCTCCCACCCCAGAAGTGACATCAAGGACAGTCTATGTCCGTTGGATGGCCTGCTAGGAAAGAGACGCTCCTGAACGAAGGGTTGCAGGACTTCTGTTGCCACCAGACCTCAAGAACACCATTGCTCTTAGCTTAGTCAGCTAGGGCGCTTTCGATGCTTACATCATGCATCGTGGTGTAACCAGCTTCTATTGTAGCCACAAAACATCGCGCACTTGGAATCAGACGCGGCTTATAAGGAGTGAGTGCAACCTCTAAGAGAGAGAGGGACTTCTTTGTACTCCTTAATTGTAATGCTCAATCTTATTGTATAAGAGAGCGTTTTGTATCACTTTCATATGTTTGGAAATAAATAAAAGTGACACTTTTCTTTTTGCCTCTTTCATTGTCTTGAATTTTTTTTTTTCTTAGACCCATAGAAGCAAAGAATCTCTGACTTTGTCAAAATTATGATGATAATCTCAACAAATCAAACTTTGGAGGGAAAGGTCCTATTTCAGGAACTCTCACAGTACTGTCAGAGGTGTAATATTAACTTGACAGAGATGAAATAATTTTTGGTGGACCTGCCACTTTATAAGAGAAAGCGACAAGTAGAATTGGTACCCCCAGGGAGGGTGAACTCTGATCAGAGGTTTAGAATTAACTTAATCGAGTTCAGCTGGGGATTTGATGAAAACACTGTTAATTGGTGTAATATTAACCTAACAATGTTTTTAGGTGGACCTGTTATTCTATTGAAGAGAATAACAAGTGAGATTAGACTCGTGGAGAGTCTAGGAAGGTTTGTTACCATCAGAGGTGTGATATTAACTTGACGGGTTGAAAGTGGTCTTGTCGGAAGTGTAATGTTAACTTGACAAGGATGCGAGTCAGAGGTGTGATATTACCTTAACTCAGAAGTATTTCAGTTTTGTTTAGGAAAAACTGAGAATGTCACTGCCATAGGTGTGATGTTTAACTTAACAGTGAGGTAATGCTAGAGGTGTAATGTTGAACTTAGCATTGGTCATCTCGACTTGGACAAGGAAGTCGAGGAAAGGTCATGGCCATAGGTGTATTGTTGAACTTAGCGATGACTCAGATGCTAGAGGTGTAGTGTTAACTTGGCATCATTCATTTCAGCTTCGATGTGGAAGACTGAAGAAAAGTGACTGTCAGAGGTGTAATATTAAACCTGGCAGAAACTTGAAGTACTGCTTAGAGGTATAATGTTAACTTAAACAGTAGTTTTGTCAGAGGTGTGATATTAACTTGACAAGAATTGGCTTGAGCCAAAAACAGTTTGAGGACCTGTCATTCTATGGATGAGAATTGACAAGTGAGATTTGAAGTGCCAGAGGTGTAGTGTTAACTTGGCAAAATGTAGAGTTGACAAGCGAGATTTGTACTCCACAAGGGGTATCTCATTACCAGAGGTATGGTGTTAACTTGGCAACGATTGTTTTTTTTTTTGTGGTCCTACCATTCTATGGATGAGAATTGGTAAGGGATTTTGGAGGAAAGAGTGGAATCAAGTCCACTTAGGATTTTTAGCAAACCCCCAGCTATCAACGGATTTGAGGTGCCTTTACCAACTACCGTTTGAGTTGGGCTAGCCATGCTATTCCCCTCAGCATGATGAGTTGTCGAAGACTTATGTTGGACTTAAAAGCCAACATTTTCCTCTATCCTTAGCCGTCGGAGGCGTCGGATCAAATGGGAACGTGTCCCTTAGGATTTTTAGCAAATCCTCAGCTGTCAACGGGTTTGAGGTGCCTTTACCAACTACCGTTTGAGTTGGGCTAGCCATGCTATTCTCCTCAGCATGATGAGTTGTCGAAGACTTATGTTGGACTTAAAAGCCAACATTTTCCTCTATCCTTAGCCGTCGGAGGCGTCGGATATTAATGAAGAAGCCCTTCTTGTTTTGATCAGAGGTGTATTTTTAACTTGATCAGCGGAAGAATACCATCTAAGGATAGTATTTCTTCAGGAATCTGCCATTGATTGGCATCATAAGTGTATCGCCATTCGAGGTTATGAGGCGATATGACCCATTTGAGTAGACTGACTCTACCACAAATGGTCCTTCCCATTTGGGTTGGAATTTTCCTTTTGTTTGTGCGTCATCACCATGGGTCTTCTGACGGCTAAGACAAGATCGCCTTTCTTGAAAGTTCGTACTTTAACTTTCTTGTTGAAGGCTCTGGTGATTCGAGCTTGGTAGAGCTCGATTTGCTGTTGGGCTTGCAGACGTTTGTCGTCTAAGGCCTCCAGTTCCTGGAGTCGCTGTCGATGCTTCTCCTCTGTCGTCATCTCCGCTGTCAAGGCGACGCGTAGAGATGGAATTTGGATTTCCAGGGGAAGCACGGCTTCACATCCGTATACCAAGGAAAACGGCGTGGCCTTTGTCGGGGTTCGTACTGTTGTGCGATAGGCCCATAAGCATTCGCCTAGCTTGTCGTCCCAGTCGCGTTGACTCTTCGAGACGAACTTTTTGAGAAGCTTGCCAATGGTCTTGTTGAAAGCTTCTGCGAGGCCATTAGCGGCAGGATAGTATGCCGTTGAGGACACACTCTGGATTCTGAACTTAGCGCAGAATCTCTGGAATGCCTGGCTGATGAACTGGGGTCCATTGTCATGGACAATCCGCCGAGGTACACCGAAACGGTAAATAACGTGATGTTTTACGAACTTGATCACGTTGGACGACTTCACCTCCTTCAAAGGAATGGCTTCAGCCCATTTGGAGAAGTAATCGGTTATTGCTAGAATGAACCGATGTCCCTTTGATGATGGTGGGCTATAGGACCAACCACATCCATCCCCCACATTTCAAATGGCCATGTAGAGGTCGTAGAGTGGAGGTACCCTGGTGCTTGATGGATAAAATCTCCATGTATTTGGCAAGCGTGACATCTTTTGGCATAGGCGACGGCGTCGGCAACCATCTTGGGCCAATAGTAACCCAATCTTTGGAGTCGATGTGCCAGTTTTGGGCCAGGTTGATGGGCTCCGCACGTACCGTCGTGGGCCTCTTTCAATACTTCCTGGGCCTCTTTTGGTGAGAGGCACCGGAGTAAGATCCCGTCATGCGACCGACGATACAATGTTCGTGTAATCGCATTATAGTAAAACTTAGGGGCTTTCCTTCGAATGGCAGCCGCCTCTTTGGCGTCCTCAGGCAGGATGCCGTACAAGACATAGTCGATGTAGGGGAATCGCCAGTCTTTAAGCTCTGGACCGGCCGACAATTCCAGCACTTCTTTGCCTCGACAATCTCCCTTTGACTCCTGATAGTCCTCGAGAGTATTTTTCGGGCAATGCAAGTCGTGGCTGTAGACGAATATTTTCTCCATTGCTCCAGCTGGAAGAGCTAGGGAGGCTGCAAGGGATGCGAGTGCATCGGCGTGCGCATTTTGCCTGCGCGGTACATGGTCGATGTAGAAGTTAGCAAACCCCTCGGCCATGCGGATAGTTGCGTTGTAATAGGGTACTAAGTCTTCATGTCTGACTTCGTACTCCCCGCGAATTTGGCTGACGATGAGTTTAGAGTCACCGTATGCCTCGAGATTTTTAACGCCAATCTCATCGGCGAGCTGCATCCCGATCAATAGAGCATTGTACTCCGCCACATTGTTGGAACAAGGCTCCGTTAGCGAGACAGCTCGGGGGATCACATAATTTTGTGGGGAGACAAGTACTACTCCTACCCCCGCCACTACGTGTCCCTTGGGGCTTGTCCTTGATGCACCGTCGAAGAAAAGTTGCCACACTTGACTTTCGAACGATGTCTGAGTCAGGTAGACTTCGGCCACTTCGTCTGGGAGATCCTCGTAGACTTTGGCTGCCCTCGGATCTGGGTGTTCAGCTAGGAAGTCTGCCACCGCTTGTCCCTTAATGGCTTTCTGCGGCAGAAAGTGCATATCATACTGGGATAGCAACATGGCCCATTTTGCCAGCCGGCCATTTAGTGAAGAAGGCTTTGTCATAAGTAACCTCAGGGGGTTGACTTTTGATATGACATTTATAGTCTGGCCTACCAGATAGTGTCGCATTTTCTGAATGGCGAACACTAGTGCCAAACATTCCTTCTCGATCGGGTTGTACCGATGTTCGGCTCCGATCATTGTTCTACTCAGATAGTAGATTGCCTGTTCTCGTCCTTCTTCATCATTCTGAGCTAGTAGAGCTCCCAAAGAATGGTCCATTGCCCGGACGTACACCAGGAAAGGTTTTCCGGACACCGGGGCTGCAAGGACTGGTGGTTGGGTGAGGTATTGTTTGATTTCCTCAAACGCTTGTTGGCAAGCATCGTCCCAAATGAACGAGACACCCTTCTTCATCAACTTAGCGAAGGGCTGGCATCTTCCGGAGAGGTTTGAGATGAACCTGCGGATGTACGCCAATCGACCCTGTAAACCCCTGAGTTCCTTGAGGTTTCTCGGGGGTTGCATCTCTTGGATAGCGCGGACTTTCTCCGGATCCAAATGGATTCCTGTGGAAGTCACAACAAATCCTAGGAATTTGCCACTGGCTACCCCCAGGAAGGACTTGGTGGGGTTCATCTTCAATTGATGAGCCCGCATGATGTCGAAGACCGCCTTCAGATCAGCTATGTGATCTCCTTTAATGCGACTTTTCACCGCAATGTCATCGACATAACATTCCACCGTTTTGCGCATTTGCTGATGGAAAATGGCATTCATGGCCCTTTGGTAGGTTGCCCCCGCATTCTTCAGTCCAAAAGGCATGACAGTATAGCAATATACCCCTAGAGGAGTCCTGAAGGAGGTATGCTTTTCATCATCAGGATACATTTTGATTTGATTGTATCCTGAGAATCCGTCCATGAAGGACATTCGTTCGAATCCACAAGTATTGTCAATCATAACATCTGTGATTGGCAATGGGAATTCGTCTTTGGGGCAGGCCTCGTTTAGATCGCGGAAGTCGATGCAGATCCTGATCTTCCCGTTCTTCTTGGAAACGGGGACGATGTTGGCTACCCAGTCGGGATGTTGTTCTTCCCTGATGAAGCCAGAATCAATAAGTTTTCTGACTTCTGATTGAATTGCCTCCATTATTTCTGGGCGAAACCGTCGCTGTTGTTGTTTGACAGGCTTTACGTCCGGATTGATGTTGAGGCGGTGCATGGCCACTTGAGGATCAAGTCCTGGCATGTCCTCATAATTCCAGGCGAAGACGTCTATATACTCTTGTACAAGAGATATTAGATCCTTCTTCTCTGAAGGTGACAGGCCGTCACTTATGAAGATGGGCTTAGGGTTAGCCTCATCTCCTAGGTTGATCTGAACAACCTTGTCTTCTGTGGGTGGCTCATGCTGTTCAAAGCGGGTATCCCAAAGAGCATTTAAATGTTTGATCCAAGGATCTGTATCAGATTGGATCATTTCTTCATTTCCATCTTCCAGGTGGCTTGTCGAAACCATGTTCACTGAAAGTTCCTTGAAGATGTTGCCGACACTGACATCTGACTCCCAAGATGATGTGTCTGAAGAGTAATCGTTGCTCGACGATTCTTGAGAATCGGAGGCTGATGGGACCGGAGTTGATACATAGCCCAACCCCCGGCGCGTCCGATGATAATAATCGGGGGCCTTCCCTTTCGGCACAAAAGATCGAAGTAGCGTTCTCCTTCCTTTGCCGAAGTTTAACCCGGGTCTGTTGGTTAGATCATACCCCATGCACTTCATCATTTTGAGCGCTTTTGGTTCATAATGACTGAGCTGAGGGGATTCCTCCTCACTTTCCGATTCTTCGCGGGGCGTTGGTTCAGTCGTCATTCGCCCAAAAAGGATTGGTTTTTGGCCTTTTCGTCTTGTCGGAACCATGAATATAGATTCCTGCGCATCACCATTATCCTGGTATGTCCCGAAAGATGATTTTACTGGTACATGCAATGATGTCAAAGCATCCATTGCCGACCAGATGTCATCGTCTACGTCGGTACTAGTATCCGACGGTATTGAATCGGATGCACACGCAGAAAAGTACTCAAAGTCTAAATTCTCATTAATATACCAACCGCCTGCATCGTCGGTGGTATTATCAACATCGAGCTTATTAGTGCTCTTTACAAGTGGTTCCAACTTCCACAGGCACTCGTCTTGCTCGGGCTCAGTGTCAGCCTCATTACCAGAGTCTGGCACCTCCAGTTGCGGGGTTTCATCCACCGGATCCTGATATAGGAGGGAGTCCGTGAAATAATTTTCGACCCCCTTAAACGGATACCTTTCGGCAACCAATGTTTGCACCTTCCCACTCGCGTCAATGTATTTCATGACTTGGTGAAGAGTGGAGGGAACGATGGAGTTGCGGTGGATCCATGGTCGTCCCAGCAGCAGATTGTAGGAAGTGTCGGCATCGATGACGTAGCACGTCACCTCTGACTTGAGGCTCCCAATCTGGCACTTGAGCTTGATCTTCCCCGGACGGGTGCCGTTGGCATTGAACCCGTAGATGGTCGTCTGTGTAGGGCTCAGACGGTGGGTAGGGATGCCGAGGTGTTGCATGACTCGGCGGGGCATGATGCTCAATGCGGACCCTGGATCTACCTGAATGCGGTTCACCTCAGATGATCCGATATAACCTGTGAAGTACAGGGGTCGATCATGCTTCCCTTTAACCTGCATATCATCTGCCGTGAAGGTAATGCAGGGAGCACTCTGGGAGGCGTGGAGACAATTCTCTACATCTTCCTCTTTGGCACCTGGGTCATAAAGACCTCAGCATTTGCCAGAGCTTCTTGTAGAGCCTCCCTGGTCGACTTTGATAGTCTTAGAAGCTCATACAGGGTGATCCGCGCCGGGATGTTGGCCAATTGAGCCAAGACATCAAAGCGGTAAGGCGTTGTGGATCCTTCCGCTATACCCTTTTGAAGAGCTCGAGAGAATCGAGTCTCTTTTTGTTTCTCCACTGGTGGCTTCGTGGAGGGCCTAGTTGGCTCTGCAGCCGGTTGTGGAGGGTTTGCCGCCACTTCGCCGTACTGCTTCAAGTAGGGCTGTCCTGAACGAGTCCCCGTCATTGGTTGGTTGGGCTCTGCGGCCAAGACTATTGTTTCCTCTTCTAATCAGTCAGTGAGGGAACATCATCCTCTGCTTCTCGGGAGGAAGCACATACCACATGGCAGGACGAAGCTTTTGCCTTGCCTTTGGACTTCCTGTTGGTTACAGTAGTCCACTGCTGGCTGTCCACTAGGTCAGGGTGGACCCACATAATTCCCCTTGAGGCGTAGGGACGGGTACCAAGCCCTTCTCCTGCTGCTGGTGAGGGTCTGTGTTGACCACTCTTAGTTCTCCTCTTGGGATTGGGACCACCCCTGCAGGTGCTGGAGGTTGTTTTCCAAACTGGAGAACCGACGTCATGTTGGCTGTCACCTCCTTTTGTTCTGGTCGGAGTTTCAACACCTCCGCGTCAATCAGAGCCTGAAGGATGTCCTTGAAGATGTAACAGCTTCTGGTAGGGTGTCCCAACATCCTGTGGTACAAGCAGTAGTTGGGGTTGTCGGTCTTGCCGACTTCCTGAGGGCGCCTGGCCTCAGGGAGCTTCAGTCGGTTGCTCTTGTTGAGTAACTTGAAGAGCGAATCGACATGTTCCTCCTTGAAGGAATACTGCTTGTTGGCGCGGGGTTGGCTTGAAGAGCCACTCGCCTTGGCTGGTTGAGGTTTGGTGGGAGATTTGGTCTCCGTCGCCAAATTATCCTTCCGCTTCGTCTGGAGGGAGGTGTCTGGCGCTCGCCTAGTTGACCTTTCCGGCCTAGGCTTGCCTTCTTCTGCCCTGACGCGGGCAACAATCTCCTCAGCCTGTTCACCTTGTTGGACTAATTGTTTCCAGGTGCGGCTTTCAGCAACTCCTATTTGAGCAAGGAGTGAGGTTTGGAGGTTGTGGCGGCATGTTTCCACCAGGGTGGCCTGGGTCATACCGCTTGGACACCGGAGTGCCACGTTCCGAAATCTTTCCACGAAAGATTTGACGGACTCTCCCTTTCGCTGTCTCGTAGCTAACAGGGTGGGCATTGTGACCTCGGAGTCATCTTCGAAGAAGCGTGTTAAGAACAGCTTCTCCAAGTCGCCCCAGTTCTTGATAGAACCTTCCGGGAGTTTCATGAACCACTCAAAGGCCAACCCTTTTAGGGTGCCGATGAACAGTCGCGCCAGGATGGCGTCATTGTCTACTACATTCCCGTTTGGGATTTGAAGTAGTAGATGTGCTGATTAGGGGACCCCTTCCCATCAAAGGCTTGGAGGGTTGGAGCCTTGAACTTAGGAGGGTACGGGACTAAATCCCACTCAGCTGGATAGGGCCGAACCACTCCAGCTTCTTGGAGGTCTTTGCGACTGGCAAGGGCATTGAGGCGTTCCTCCAATTGACTCATCCTTTTAGCATGAGCCTTCCCTGGTCTCGGTCGCCTTTTGACGAGGGTTTGGACGAGCCAGAAGTAGATCGAGGCTTCTCTTCAGAAGGCTCGGAAGATGAGCTTCCTCCCTTTCTCTCCCTGTCCCTCGACCTCTTAGGAGGAGATCTCCTCCTGTCTTCGAGCAGCTGTGCAAGCGCCAGCTTGATAGCATCGATAGATTCCTGTTGAGACACAATCATCTCCATTTGTCTCTTTTGGATCTGTTCCAGACGTCTAGCTGTCTCATCAGGAGTGCCTGTCATGTAGGCAGAGGTCTCCTTCTCAACGGAGGAGTTTGAAGCCCCTGATTCCACTACGGCGGAGTGGGAATCGTTCACTTTAATGCCATGGGCTAAGGCATTATAGTCAACCGGGGAATGGCCCCAGTCCGGGTACGAGTGTGTTGATACACCCCTTCCGGTTCAGAGTCAGACTCATCTGAGCTGACTGCAAGCCCTTTTCCCTTGCTTCTGCTTGTCATGTTCGCAGTAAGCTCTGGGTATTCAACGTCAGAGAAGGTTTCTCCGGGGGATCGAGGTCAGCTGTCTAACTAAAGACTGCTGGTGCACACTCGACCCGCAACGGCACTCCGAGAGCATGGAGATGAGCCGTTAGCAGCAACACGACGAAGTGGCCTGATTGGCACTTCTTTCTTTGTTAAATAATCCCTCAAATCCATGGAAGAGGGATCAAAGAGACTAGCCTCACAACGTCGAAGACGGGAGGCATCCATATGCTGTGCAGAATGGACGCAGACTTCAGAGACGCAGCTCTCGCGTTGCGGCTGTCTAATGCGCGCTTGGCGTCTCTGTTGAGATGAGACGCGAGTCTCACGCTGATGCCTGGTGCGTCCGGGCAGAGACGGGTGAGAGAGGATGGGCTGCTGGGCCCCACGCCTATGGGCTCGTGCCTCTTGTGCTTGACGAGGCGTAGAGGTCTCACCTTGGCGTTTGATGAGTTGGTCCTCGGAGGACCTAACTGGAGGAATCTCGCGTTTGGGACGCCAAACGCGGACTTCACGTACTGGACGCGGCGTAGGCAAGGCGCGCGATTGTACGTCGCGTCCAGCCTCAGTTGGACAACCGACGGTTCCAACTTGCAGCTGACGCGCACGTCTTCTCTGTCGACGCTCAGCATTTCGGTTGCGTCGCGGAGGAGGAGAGAAACCGACAACATCCTGATGCTGAACATCAGGGGTTTTAACCACGCGGGTCCTCTGAGGGACACTGACGCGGGTCTTTTGTGCGACGCAGTTGGTCGCAGCAGCAGTCGCACGCGAGACCACGCTGGCCTTCTGAGAGGCGTTGACGCGGGTCTTCTGTGCACAAGGGGCCGTAGCAGTGGCGCCCAAGAGAGCCTCAGTTTGAGCTTCGGAGTTATTCCCCGCCGAGACCCTGCGACAGACGCGGGTCTTTGGGCTCTTGGAGCCAGAAGAGAGGAACTCTTCGTACTTCGACTGGTCGAACTCGACAACGAGCGATTCGACCATCTTTCCCTCATGGTGGACGTCATCTTGCGCCACTATTTGCTCGTCAGTGACAAACGTAATCCCCAGCGGAGTCGCCATCTCTTGTTGGACACGGAAAAGGAGGAGGTGTAAAATTTCCTTGAATCAGATGAAAAATTACAACAGACTAATCTTCCGTTACAAGGGAGGGAGGATGTTGAAGCTTGAATCCCCCCTTTGTTTAGTGCTGGGTTCTTCGTGTGGCGGTGGAGAGTGAATCTTGTTCTCCGTTGACCAGATGACCGTCTGGACCGTCAAGGGATCTTCTCCTTGGCAGGTAGAAGAAGTAACTCAGCCCCGTCTACCAAAACTCTAAAAGAGAAGGTAGGCGAAGAGCAACTTGTACGCAGCAAGTTAGCTTGAAGAGTCGAGCTCTCTCTCTCTCTGTATGTGTCGCGCCTGTTGATATCTCTCGGCCTCTTTATGTCTATTGATGCCCTTCGATTCCTTCTGATCCTCCAGGGTCCGACCCCTTTTTCATAGCGACGGGGCTATTTATAGAGGTCTTAGGGGGTGAACGTGCCCCCTAAAAATACTCCACGATGAGAGCCAACTTCCCCGCTACATGGGCGGTAACCAACCCACGTGCCTGCTAAAGACACGCCACGATGGGAGCTGGTCTCCCTTACGTGTGGGCAGTGATTGGTCCCTTAACCAAGGCGGTTATAACTGAGACGCGGGTTCCAGGTCGACGCGCCTTGATGCTGAGACGCGGGTGTCAAGTCGACGCGCCTTGCTGTTGGGACGCGGGTGTCAGCCGACGCGCCTTGATGCTGAGACGCGGGTGTCAAGTTGACGCGCCTTGATGCTGAGACGCGGATGATAATCCCTCGCGTCTAGAGCTCTTCAATGGTTTGTCCTTCAGTAACTTTTGGACAGCCTACAGCCACATTTCGTGGACCAATCAGACAACCATCGGAACCACCACCTTAAGGTAACATTTTCCTTCCCTTTCTTCTTTTTCATGCATCTATGTATTAATTCATACATAAGGACAATGCATGAGATAGGTGTGGGGGAGGGTCTAACATAACTTAGGTTTTTTCTTTTTATTTTAGAAAAAAAATTTAACATTTTTCTTTACTTTTAAAAACTTTTTGAAAATAGAAACAATATTTTGATATATTTTTTGTAAAAATTAAGTCATTTTAAGGAATAGGAAAATCAAAATTAGGATTTCTTAAATTTGGTCAAATAAGATTATTTGTTTGATTTTAGGGTTAGGAAGATAAATTGTTAAAGTAATTTAGTCTTGATCTTTACCTTGATGAAATATGCACACTTCATACACTTACACGCTTAGGTTCAAAAATAAAGATTCTTATGCCTTATAAAAAAATAAAAAAATAAAAAAAAAGGGAAAAGAAAGAAATAAACAAATCTAATTATTGATTAGCTAGGTGCTTTGGCCTAAGTAAGCCTTAGTATTTATGCGAAAGATGATTAGATAAGTTTGAAAAGAAAAAATATATAAAAATCCTCTGATTAAGCTGGGTATTTGTGCCTAATAAAGCATAAGTATTCACGCCTAAAAGAAGTTCATATAATAAAATCCTTAGTTTTGTGGCCTTATTTGCTCGAGTCCTTAAGTCCTTGGGGTGTTTTCTCACCCGTGCCATAAGACCGTTTGGTTTGGGAGTCATCGATTAAAGGCTCGTTACATGGGCAGATTAGAAAGCCTAATAGAACTAAGGAATAATACCACAAAAAAAAGAAAGATAATATATATATATTATATATATATATATATATATATATATATAAGGCATAAGAGTTAGAGTTAATGAACCCTTAGTCAAAATTTTCACAGTCACAAGGTGCATATGACTTAGGGTAAAGTAATTGACTAGATGAGAAGTACAATTTGACTCCTTACTTTG
Source organism: Agave tequilana (assembly GCA_038442645.1). Lineage (NCBI taxonomy): Eukaryota > Viridiplantae > Streptophyta > Magnoliopsida > Asparagales > Asparagaceae > Agave > Agave tequilana. The sequence goes on from JAVJIF010034640.1 coordinate 19,683, forward strand.
ATTGATAACAAAATTTTGAATAGAAACTAAGTTAAGGAATGAAAAATTCAGTTTTCCTATAACTTATAGATTGCTTAAATCTTACAATTATATTTCAAATCTTTTTCTCTTTCAAAATGCTTTTCGAAAATACTAACTCTTTGTTTCTCTTTCTTTATGAATTTTGTGGGTGTAATCCACTGAAAATCCTCACGAGACAAAACTCGTCTTCTAGGGGAAACCTAGAGGTTTAACGGCTTGTTGCACATGCTCAGTGCAATCGCGTGACCTGCGAAAGTGGTCTAATAATCCTTAGTATAATTTAATTGTTTTGCTCGAGGACGAGCAAAAGATAGGTATGGGGGTGTGATTGGTCGCTAATGTTGCATATTTGGTATCATATTTCCATACTTATTATAGAATAAAATCTGCATTGTCCTAATTAAATGTTAATTTATTTGCAGGCCCATTCCTTAAGGAGAGTGAAGAGAAATGAGCCCAAAAGCCCACCAAATTCTGAATTAAATCAGAATTAATTCGAACTCAGTGAATCAGGGCAAAATCAAGAGGTTAAAAACTGGTTGAGAAGAATCCTCTCAGAATCGATCAGTTGAAGCAAAGATCAACGGTCATTTCTTCAAAATCTCGGAGCTAAACTGCAAATCCAACCCAAGATAAAGACAGAACGAGATGCCGGGGAGACCCACCAACAGGGTGTGGCCACCTGGCCACACCCTGGCCGCGGAAACGCGGCCAAAGCCGCGTTCCGCGGCTTGGTTAGCAAGTTAGGGGGAGCGTTTGCTCCCCAATCTTCCCGGGATCCTATAGGTTAAGTTTTTGCCTATAAAAGGGCAGGATTTGCACTGAAAATGGGATGACCATGCAGAGATAGGTTAGTCCAGTTTTCATTCTTTGTAGTTTAGGTTTTTCTTTTCTTTTTATGTAATTGTAATTTGTATATAAGCTTAGGTTAGATTGAGATTCATGTAAGTAAGAGAGAGAGGCTTATGTTGAGAGTGACACCGATGTACCCTCCTCCTTTCTTCCAATGTTTCTGCAAGCAATAAAGGTCAATATTTTTTTATGTTCGTCTCTTTACTTTTGTTTTCTTTTTCCTTTTCCTCTTTCTACTTCACCTCTTTTGGTTTTGATGAGAATGCAAGTGAATCCCGACGCATAAGTATAACAAAGTTTTTGTGAGTGCCAATGATACTTCATGAAGATGTTCTCCTCCTCAAGATCCGTATCACTTCATTCTTGCTCGGCTTGATGATATAATACGAACGGGACTGAGCTTGATCCTATGACTTATGCGTTGAACGCCTCCGAAGTAAGGTAGAACATGCAAGGGTTTCAGGTAAGTCATCAACCAAACTAGGTGAGTAATTCCTTAATCTTCTTTCTTTTCTTTTATTTTTAGTTTAGATTACCAACACGATTTCTTTCACCACATCTTCCAAATCTTTCTTTTCCAATTCATTTGTACATAATCGTTTTCTGATTTTCTCCACCTTCTCATTCTACCGTTTTCTTTCTAATTTTAACCTATAACTCTTTTTCATTTTCATAACTTAAAACAAAGAAGAACCTTCGTTTTTCTTCACAAAGATTTCAATAAAAACCTTGAACGCTTCTATCGCAAACCCTCCTTGTGGATCACGACCCGCATAGCCACTTGCTATCGCGGTAAAGAATTGAACACTTGCACATGTTTATTCTTAAGTTCTAAAATTCTGTATTTTATGTGCAGGTTTAAGCTACAATCAAGGGACTAGCGATTGAAGCTTTTTAGTAAGTTCTCTTTTTGGCTACAAAGTATGGTTAAAGTTCTTCTTTAGTTCTTTAAAAGAAAAAGGAAAAATTGAGTTAAAGTTAAATTAGGAAGAAGATGGTAGATTAAGAAGATGGAGAAAGTAGAAATGATATGTACAAAGAAATGGAAAAAGAGTGATAAAAGAAGTAGTAGATTATGGTGTTCTAAACTAAAGAATAAAAAGAAAAGAATCTAAAAGTTACTTACCTCCTTTAGCCAAATGCTTACCTTGAATCTTTTCCAATGAAGCTACCTTGAAGTGAGGCGATGAAGTGAGGCGATCAACGTATAGCCCATAAGAGTTGATTCCCGTTTCCTCCACATTATATCATCAAGACGTTGCAAGTATGAAGTGATACAGAATGAAACTCAAAATCCATCGTCATGAGCTATCGGTGGCACTCGTAAAGGCAAGGCTCTTTCGATGCTTTAAAACTCACTTGGATAGCAATTAGTACCAAAAGATGAAAAGTAGAGAAGAAGAAGAACAACAAAAACAAAGTATATACAAAAGGGAAACTACAGATTTGATTTTTTAACAATAAGAGAAAAGAAGAAAACCTTACACCGGTGTCACTCTCAGCACAAGCTTCGTTCTCATTCTCCTATGAAACTCTGATCTCCTCTGATTTACATAAATTAAAACTGAAAATTATATGAAAAGAAAAACAAAAACCTACACTACAAAGAATTAAAAAGTGAACTAAATTCTATCTCTGCATGGTCGTCCTTTTTTAAAGTGAAAAACCTGCCTTTTATAGGCAAAACCCAGAGGGGAGAGGCGTGAGAAGATAGGGGGAGCAAACGCTCCCCCTAACTCCCTAACAAAGCCACGAAAACGCGGCTTTAGCCGCGTTTCCACGGCCAGGGTGTGGCCAGGTGGCCATACCCTGTTGGTAGTAGTCCCTGGCTTCGCTACTTGCTTTTATCTTCAGCTAGATTTGCAGTTTAAGTCCGGGATTCTGACGAAATGGCCTTTGATCTTTGGCTTCAACCGATTGATATGTAGGGATTTGTTCTAACTGGTTTTCAACCAATCTGAACCGACCTGATCTGCCCTGATTTACTGACTTCGAATTAATTCTGATTTAAATCAGAATTTGATGGGCCTTTGGGCTCATTTCTCATCCCTCTCCTTTAGGAATGGGCCTGCAAATAAATTAAACATTAATTAGGAAAAAGCAGAGTTTATTCTATAATAAGTATGAGAATATGATAATGAATGTGCAATATTAGCGATCAATCACACCCCCATATCTATCTTTTGCTCGTCCTCGAGCAAAACAACTAAACAAAAAATTATTAAACCACTTTCGCAGGTCACTCGATTGCACTAAGCATGCGCAACAAGCCGTTAAACCTCTAGGTTACCCCTAGAAGACGAGTTTTTGTCTCGTGAGGGTTTTCAGTGGATTACACCCACAAAATCCGTAAAGAAAGAGAAAAATGTTAGTATTTTGAAAACACATTTTAAAAGAAAATATATTTGAAATATTATTGTAAGTTTTAAGTAATCTATAAATTATAGGAAAACTGAATTTTTCATTCCTAAACTTAGTCTCTATTCAAAAAATTGTTATCAATCATAGTAAGAAGTCAAATTGTACTTCTCATCTAGCCTATTATTTTACCCTAAGTCATATGCACCTTGTGACCGTGAAAATTTTGACTAAGAGTTCTTTAACTCTAACTCTTATGTCTTATTTATTTATATATATATATTTTGTGGTATTATTCCTTAGTTCTATTAGGCTTTCTAATCTACCCATGTAACGAGCCTTTAATTGATGACTCCCAAACCAAACGGTCTTAGGGCACCGGGTGAGAAAACACCCCAAGGACTTAAGGACTCAAGCAAACAATGCCACAAAACTAAGGATTTTATTATATGAACCACTTTTAAGCGTGACCTTATGCTTTATTAGGCACAAATACCTAGCTTAATCAGAGGACTTTTATATATATTTTTTCTCAAACTTATCTAATCATCTTTCGCATAAATACCAAGGCTTGCTTAGGCCAAAGCATCTAGCTAATCAATAATTAGATTTGTTTAACTTTCATAGATATATTTTTTTCTCTTTTTTAATTTTTTTAAAGGCATAAGAATCTTTGTTTTAGAACCCTAAGTGTGTAAGTATGTAAGTGTGCATATTTCATTAAGGTAAAGATCAAGACTAAATTACTTTGACAAATTATCTTCCTAACCCTAAAAATCAAACAAATAATCTTATTTTGACCAAGTATAAGAAATCCTAATTTGGATTTTCCTATTCCTTAAAATTGACTAAATTTCTTACAAAAATATGTCAAAATATTGTTTCTATTTTCAAAAAGTTTTTAAAAGTAAAGAAAATGTTAATTTTTATTTTTTTTAATAAAAAGAAAAAACCTAAGTTATGTTAGACCCTCCCCCACACCTATCTCATGCATTGTCCTCAATGTATGAATTAATGCATAGATGCATGAAAAAGAAGAAAGGGAAGCAAAATATTACCTTAAGGTGGTGGTTCCGGTGGTGGTCTGATTGGGTCAAGCGTTGCTACCCAATCAAGATAATGTGATAGTTCACGAAACCTACTTTTATTGACCTCTTTTCTATTTATATATTTACAGTCCCCAGTATGAATAGGATCATGAAAGATCCTATCGTGAAACTTACTTCCTTTACATGACCAGTCCTGAAAAATCATCACAGAGTCATCATGGTCTATACCTATGTCCAACAAAAGAATGTGACTTGGTGGAATGGTTGACTTGGACTCAAGAATGATAGGTTCAGGAACCAATACAAACTCGGTAAAATCGACTTGGGGTTCGAGAGTTAGTTTTGGTTCAAGCATTGAGTCCAAGTCCAAGAATTGATATTCATATTCTTTTCCCATCAATGGAATGTGACTATCCAAAATTGGTGATTCAATATGTGTATTTTAATTTAATTGAAAATTTAATTCATACAAATTATTTTATTTAGATTTTTTTGGATGAGATTAAAATTTCATGAAAAGAGGAATTTTAAACATTATTATTTCAATAAATTTTAATTCAAACAAATTAATTTAGATCTTTGGATGAGATTTAAAATTTCATAAAAAGAGGGATTTTAAACATGATATTTCAATAAATTATAATTCATACAAATTAATTTATTTAGATCTTTGGAGGAGATTAAAAATTCATGTAAAAAAGACTTAAACATTATAAATAAATTTTTTAACTTATAAAAATGATGTTATTAAGATTATTGGGTGAGATTCTAGATGAAAAATTCGTAAAAAGGAGCTACACATTATAAATAATGCTAATTATGCTTTATTTACTTGGATTGATCCCCATAGCCTGCTTCTCAGTTTTCACACTTCAAGCATGTGCTCCAGTCACGATGAATTATAAGGAGAGAGGTGAAGGGAGGATGAAGAAATTTGGATCTGATGTTTTTTTTTTTTTTACTTTAGAGAAAGAATGAGATGGATCATGTTAATTTATTATGTTAAGATTTTAGGTTCGGATTTTTAGCATGTAGGTTACAACAAAAATCAAGCTGTTAAAGGAAAAATCAACAAGGATCTTATGAGATCTTTCGGCTTGAATTTGAAATTTGAAAATTGACTCTAACTTTGTTCAAATAAGTTAGATTACCCATATAATCACACGCCAATGTGGTATTATAGTTTAGATATTAGGATTTGGTATAGAGGAATATGAGTTCGAATCTTGGCATAAGCAAGTTAAGTACACACATATGTTTTTAATTTATTTTATTTTATTTTATTTTGGGTATTGCACAATATGAGTATTACAATCTATCCACCTAATAAGAAAATTTCGTTCTCAAAATTTAAATTCAAGAGGAAGAAAGGAGTTACCTAATTATCATGAAATAGGTGTGGATAGCGATCACGAATAATATCCTCTCGCTCCCACATCGCTTCTCCCGGAGATCACTTGCCCCACGACACCAGAACAAGTGAAATGATCTACTTCTTCAGTTCCTTGGTGGTCCGGTCCAGAATGGCTATAGGTTTCTCAGTGTAGGATAAATTTGGCCTGAGCTCCAGCTTAGTATCGTCCAAAACATGATTGCCATCTCTGACAGACCTTCTCATCTGAGAAACATGAAAGACATCATGCACGCTAGGGGTGAGCATCGGTCGGTTCGGTTCGGTTTTTACTAAATTTTGTAAAACCGAATCGAACCGATTAGACTTAATAACCGAACCGAACTGAATCGACTCAGTTCGGTTCGGTTTTTTCGGTTTTTTCGGTTAGGCTAATATATTGCCATCATTTCTTGCATTTTTTAATCACCATTTTATTATCATCCTTTAATATTCTAATCTCAAATATCTATTACCCAAATTAGAAATAAGAAAAAGACCTTAACCTTAATGTGAATTGAAATTTGCATATTCTATAACTTTTACATTGCATTTGAGCTCTTATATCAAAGCTCATATAATTATTACTAATTTTTAATGATAATAATGAAAAAGAACAATATTAATATAAATATTATTCTCAATTGTGATGGCATACTTAACATAGCTTTCACATATTCAATATAAAAAAGATGGTATTACTAAAAGTAATGAGATAAGCTTCCACCAGTTTTTATTATGATTCACTAAATTGAATTTGAGTAGGGGTAATATATATAGGGTGAGAAATTCGGTTCGGTTCGGTCGGGTTTGGGTTTTGGAACACAAAACCGAAACCCGACCGAATTAAAGCGGTGCGGTTCGGTTCGGGTTCGGGTTTCGATTTTTGGTCGGTTATTTCGGTTATAACCGAACTCTGCTCACCCCTAATGCACGCTATCCATGGATGGGGGCAACGCCAATCTATAAGCCACTTTTCTCACTCGCTCCAAAACCTCAAAAGGTCCTATGAATCTAGGACTCAGCTTTCCCCGGCTACCAAATCGGATCACCCTCTCATTGGAGATATCTTCAAGAAGACCTTATCTCTAGTCTCAAACTCTAGCGGCCTTCTGTTCAAGTCTGCCTATTGTTTCTGTCTATCCTGAGCTGTCTTGAGACGCTCGCGGATGACCTAAACTTTCTCCACTGTCTGAACTATAATCTCTGGTCCCAACGGTCGCCTATCACCACTGTCGTCCCAGCATAAAGGAGATCTACACTCCCTCCATGCAATGCTTCAAAAGATGCCATTTAATACTAGCTTGGTAGCTATTGTTATATGCAAACTCTGTCAAATGCAAATGATCCTCCCAAAACCCTTTGAAATTTAGCATGCATGCTCTCAACATGTCTTCAAGAATCTGAATTGTCCATTCTATTTGTCTATCAGTCTGCGAATGATATGTTTTGCTAAACTTCAAGCGTGTTCCTAAGCTTTCTTAGAGACTTCTCCAAAAATGGGACAGAAATCTAGTGTCTCTGTCAGACACAATGCTGACTGGCACACAATGGAGTCTCACCACCTCCTACATTTACTTCTCTGCTAACAATTATGTAGACTTTCCTAGTCTAAAAGGAATGATGCGCGCTGACTTCATGAGGCAAACAAAACCCAGGCCAGTATAGAACATGTATATATGCTTTAGGCGTTGACCATTGACTTCGAAAGTGTTGCCACTCTTAGGATCGGAAATTTCAATAGCACCATGAGGAAAGACAGTTTGCACAACGTATAGTCCTGACCACCTAGTTTTCAGCTTACCAGGGAAAAGGTGGAGTCTAGAGTTATACAACAGAACTTCTTGTCCTAAGACAAAATTTTTCCTATGAATGGATTTATCATGGGAAAGCTTAGTTCTGTGTTTAGAGATCCAAGCGTTATCATATGCATCATTTCTTAACTCTTCTAACTCAGATATCTGCAACTTTCTCAAATCACCGGCTTTGTCTAAGTTCAAATTCAGCTGTTTTAGGCCCACATAGCACGGTGCTCTAGCTCCACAGGCAAATGACAGGGCTTTCCAAATATAATTTGATATGGAGATATACCGAGGACAGTCTTGTAGGCGGTCCGATATGCGCATAGGGCATCAACGAGATTGAAGGACCAGTCCTTACAATTTTGTCCGACAGTTTTCTCGAGTATCGGTTTAATTTGTCTACTGGTGACTTTCACTTGCCCGTTCGTCTGAGGATGATAGGCCATGGATAATTTATGAAAGATAGAGTACTTTCGCATTAGGGCTTCAAAAGCCCGGTTGCAGAAATGACTCCCGTTGTCATTAATTATCGCACGGGAGGCTCCGAAGCGTGATATGATGTTTTCACATAAAAACTTGATGACAACTTGGTTGTCATTTGTCTTAGTCAGAACATCTTCAGCCCACTTGGAGACATAGTCCACAACTACCAAAATGAATTGGTTGCCATAAGACAGAGGGAAGGGTCCCATGAAATCGATGACCCACAAATCAAAAATTTCTACCTCCAGAATCGGTGTAAGGGGCATCATGTCTCTGTGTGATTCGACCCGTCATTTGACATCTGGCACAGAGCTTGCAGAAAGTATAAGCGTCCTTAAAGAGAGTGGGCCAGTATAACCCACTCTGAAGGACTTTCTCAGCAGTTTCTCGTGGACCAAAGTATCCACCGCAAGCTAACCGTGAGAAAATGTCAACACACTATGAAGTTCATCCTCAGGAAGACACCTCCTAATTATCTGGTCAGGGTAATATTTGAATAAATATGGTTCATCCCAAAAGAAAAACCGTATTTGTCTCATAAAGTGATGCTTGTCCTGACCTGACCAATTTGAAGGTGTTCGCTCGGTTGCAAGGTAGATTGCTATATCAGCATACCAGGGCTATTTACACATCGTGAAGATGTGTTCGTCAGAAAGTTTTCATTGATAGGTATAGTCTCAATTGATGCATTTGGAATTCTCGAAAGGTGATCTGCCACCACATTCTCAACGCCCTTTTTGTCTTTAATTTCCAAATCAAACTCTTGCAAAAGAAGTATCCATCGAATCAGTCTACCATTTGCATCCTTTTTTGCATCAAGTATCTAAGGGCGGAGTGATCAGTGAAAATTGTTGTCCTAGACCCTAGTAGGTATTGGCGAAATTTCTCCAATGCAAACACAACTGCTAAAAATTCTTTTTCAGTCGTTGTATAATTTAGTTGGGCCTCGTTAAGCGTCCTTCTAGCATAGTAAATCACGTGTTTCCTGTTATCACTACGCTGTCCGAGAACAGCGCCTATGGCATAATCTGAGGCATCACACATGATTCAAAAGGCCTAGTCCAATCTGGCGCTGAGATTATTGGCACCGAGACAAGTCTGTACTTAAGCTCCTCCCAAGCTTTTAGACACTCTTCATTAAAGTTGAAGGGCACATCTTTTCCTAAGAGATTCGTTAAAGGTTTAGCAATTTTGCTAAATTCCATAATAAATCATCTATAGAAGCCAGCGTGCCCTAGAAATGATCTAATGTCTTTTAAGCATTTTGGCTTAGGGAGCTTTGTTATTATTTTCACTTTTGATCTATCAACCTCAATTCCTTTATTTGAAACTTAGTGCCCTAGGACAATTCTTTTCTTGACCATAAAATGACACTTCTCCCAGTTGAGTGTCAAGTTTTTCTCCATGCATCGTTGTAAAACTAGCTTAAGATGGTGCAACCATTGTTCAAAGGAATCTCCATAAATAGAGAAATCATCCATGAAAATCTCCAAAATTCTTTCCACCATGTCAGAAAAAAGACTAAGCATGCAACGTTGAAACGTTGTGGGAGCATTGCATAGACCGAAGGGCATTCTTCGGTATGCAAATGTTCCAAAGGGACAGGTGAAAGTAGTCTTGTCTTGATCCTCGGGAGCGATAGGGATTTGATTGTATCCTGAATTCCATCTGAGAAACAGTAATACTCGTGTCCGGCTAATCTCTCGAGCATTTGATCTATGAATGGAAGGGAGAAGTGGTCTTTACATGTGGCAGCGTTTAAATTTCGGTAATCAATGCAGACTCGAATCTTCGTTGGAAGACGAGTTTGCACTAATTCGTTCTTATCATTTTTTACCACGGTAAACCCTGCCTTCTTTGGCACAGCATGGACTGCACTAACCCATTGGCTATCGGATATGGGATAGATAATCCCATTGTCTAATAGCTTCAAAATCTCAGTTTTGACAGCCTCCTGCATGATCTGGTTTAGTCTACGTTGTGGGTCACGTTTTGGTTTTGCATCTTCCGTTAAGTGATCCGGTGTTGCACAATGGATAGACTGATCCCCTTTATATCAGCCATGGTCCAACCAATAGCTTCTCGATTTTCCCTTAATACTGCAAGAAGATCCTCTTCTTGTTGTTCCGTAAGATGGGACGCAATTATTACGGGGAATGCTTCCTTTGCACCCAAGTACTGGTACTTGAGATGATTAGGAAGAACCTTAAGATCAGAAGAGGGAACCTGATCTATCACTGGTTGTTCCTTATGTAAGGGAAGGATAGGGCTGGCATTTGTTACCTACTCCACTGTGGATTCAATGATTTGATCAAGATTGAAGTCATCAGACTCCAATTCAAATTCTCTATCAGACTCACATTCAATCTCCGTGTCATGTTCACTTGTTAATCCTTCAATTAAGTTCACTTCAAATGACTCGTTATCCAAATCTCAAGGTTGTTTTCCCAAGTGAAAAATATTTACCTCTTTTGTCATATCTCCAAAAGTCAGACGCATCAATCCTTTCCTACAGTTGATGATTGCGTTTGCAGTGGCTAAGAAGGGTCGTCCTAAAATGACAGGGGTCTGAGCTTTTTGGTTGTGTACAGTTGCGTCTCCAGAACAATGAAATCCACGAGATAAATGAATTCCCCGACCCGTATGAAAATATCTTTAATCTCTCCCTTGGGAATCTTTATAGATCGATCAGCCAGTTGTATAGTAACTCTGGTTGGACAGAGGTCGCCCAGCCCGAGTTGCTGATACACGAAAAAAGGAAGAAGATTAATGCTGGCTCCTAGATCAAGTAACGTCCTGTTTATCGTGGTCTGTCCTATAATACAGGAAATGGTTAGACTCCCTCGGTCTTTAAATTTAACAGTAATGGGCCCAGTTAGCAACTCACTTATGTTTGAAGAAAGGAAGACCTTCTTTGGGACATTTGCTTTCCTTTTCTCGGTGCACATATCTTTTAAGAACTTGGCATATGAGGGGACTTATTGTATGGCATCAAGAAGGGGCACATTGATCTGGACCTGATTAAATATTTTCCTAATCTTCTTCATCTGAGCATTAGTCTTTTGATTTGCTAGCCTTTTAGGGAATGATACAATAGGCTTGTATGGTTGCTCATCTGTTTTGTCTTTGTTATTGGACTTGGAGGTTGACGGTTGTGAACTTGAAGATGGATCATTCTGAGTTGGTGGTACAAGAACAGGAGGTGTTGACACTGATTTATTAGGAACATGATGACTAGAAACCTGATTGTCTATCTGCTTTTCAGATCTCAAAATATGAACAGTATTGCATTGACTTGGACCTATGTCTTCAGCTTCGTAAATAGGGAAGGGGTTCTTAGGATTGGGCAATGGCTGACTTGGCAGTGTTCTCTTTTGTCTTTTATTTAATGAGTTAGCCAGTTGACCTATCTGAACCTCTGACCTATTCATAGCCTGGTGGTGGGTGTTCATTATTGAGGCCTGGGTTTTGGATAAGGTTTCAATCATTCTTTTCAAATCTAACAATTTTTTATCTGGATGATTCTGTGTTTGTTGTTGCTGATATGTGGGCTGGAAGTTATGTTAGAAATTTGATTGGAAATTTGGTGGATACTAGTGAAAACTGGGTTGATGAGACTGAGCAGGATATTGGTGTGGAAATTGTTATCTTGGTTGCTCATGACCAGCTGACTCCATGAGAAATTTGGATGGTTCCTCCATCCTGGGTTGTATGTTTTAGAGTACGGATTGTAGTTGGGTCTGCTGTATGCTGCATTCATATTCTCAGGGTACATTTGAGCTTGGTAGACAGGACACTCCTCAAACAAGTGGTAAAGAGCATGGCAGTAGGTACAACTCGGATTGATCACAGGTGTTGGGATGAGCTAATTCACAGAATTCGGTTCCCTAGCCTCAGCAGTTCTAGCCTTTTCATCAATAGTGTTATCTTTGCCTCGGCAGCTATAGAGAATTCAATTGAATGCATACCAGTTCTGGAAGTGGTGGGATTAGTCTTCTTGGGACAAGACTCCCACTGAATGATTTTTTTTCTGCTAAAGCTTCAAAGAGGTCCCAACACTAGTTCTCATCTTTCTTCAAAAAATTTTCTTGACACATAGTCTCAAGGAGTGTCTTAATTTGGTAGTCTAGTCCGTCATGGAGAATTTGGCACTGCCGCCACTTCTCTATGCCATGATGAGGACATTAGGCTAGTAAATCCTTAAATCGTTCAAAATACTTTTAAAATGGTTCACTTGTTTCCTTCTTAAACTACATTATATTTTTTTGATGAGGGCCGTTTTATGAATAGGATAGAACTTCTTAAGAAAGACTTTGACAAAATCATCCCATAACGAGATAGAACTGGCAGACAGATTATATAGCCACTTCTTGGCTATGTCCTTAAGCGCGAAGGGAATGAACGTTAATCTAACAGCGTTTTCCCCCAGTTGGAGAATTCTCATCATCAAACACACTTCTTCAAACTCACGAATGAAGAAATATGCATCCTCAGATTCTAATCCATGAAACCTAGGGAGTGTATTTATGAATTGCAGTTTAAGCTCAAAATTGTTTCCATTTGCCTCAGGTAAAAGAATGCATAAAGGAAGTGAAGTGCGAATAGGGTAGAACTTGTCTTGGAGAGAAGTATTGTTAGCCATGATTGGGATTGTGTCAGGAAGTGGTGTTTGTGCAAGTATAGAAGTCCTAACAGGTCTTGCTGAAATTGGATCCCGGTATCACTCTTGCATGCACAATCACAGACAACGTTCACCAAACAATCAAGCGAAAAAGGAAAATAACAAACAAGAAAAAAGAAAAATAATCACAAGCTATCTAGGATCCCTGGACCTAGATGACTCCTAACTGTTCGATGAATCGAAGAAGGTTATTGCTCGAGTCAGACCATAACTAATCAGCCAGGTAGGGGCAAAATACGGTGGGAGGTATCCGTGCGTAAGCAACGGGCCTTAATTACATCAAACCACGGTATCTTCGAGGCTTAACCTCTTAATCCCCAACCTTAGACACTGATTTGACTGGAGTATGAATCAGAAATAATTTTCAACCTCGGCTTATCTCTTATCGAGTCCGGATGTCCCTAGGGGCCAACGTCTATCAATTTTTATTAAAAAGCTTGAGATTGTGAGTGCTTGGAATGTGATTTTTGGCCAAGAAAGGGTGATTAAATCCCCACCTTATCTTGTTATTTGGGTGGTGCCCTTAAAATCAGTTTGTGCAAGTGTACAATATATGTAAACAAGATTTCACTCAAGGCGATGTAAATCAACCAAGAGATGAGTCCTATTCAAAATGCAATGCGAACGTACCTTGCTCCAGTACTCTTCAATAGTAAAGTAACTGAATTGAAAAGACACGTGCCTAAAATGCAAACGTCTAATCAATTTTTAAATTTTTCAACAAATGTTTTACTGTTGGTTTATTAGCAGGCTCCTGGTGATAGCATACAGAAAATAAAGTTTGCAGCAAGCTATATTTTTGCAAAGAAAGCAGCCCTGCACAAAACCAGTTAGTAGTGAACTCTTCCTTGCCGCGGGTCCGCGGCCTACTGATCGGGAGAAAACCGCGCACAAAAAGCGTATGTTTTGAAATTGATATTTAAAGTGTGTGTGTGCTTTGGCTTCCTCGATACTTTCGTTATAGCATAGAGGTTAAAACGAGTCGAATTCACAAGGACGGGAGGCGATAGAAGCTTATACGGTATGTTCACGTGTATGTTAACGGTTCTTCAAAGTTTTAAAGAATGAAAAGAAAAGAAAAGAATGAATGAAAAGAGAAGTACGGTGAAATACGAAGAAGTGGGAAACATAGGAAAGAATGATTTTTGTAGTTTTGTTTTTATATCTAAAATAAAGTGAAAAAGAAAGAAAACTCACGGCTACTAACTACTAATAGCTCCACCAACACGCTAACCTCTTAGTGATAGTTGCCTCACATGTATCATTGGCCATCACAAGTCCTTGGTTCAAGAGCGATTCAAAGCATGACCCATATGTAACTCTTCACAATCCAACTCAACAAATAAGTGCAAGCTACACTTAAATCATCAAAACCCAATAAGAGCAAGCATGAAGTAAAGTAATGTTAGCTTGTTAGTGGTTAGGAAGTTAATGTGTTAGATTCATCATCATGAGGCATCAATGGCTCTTACAAGAGAAAGGCCAAATCGAGGCTATTAGATTCATGTGGATTATCAAATAAGAAGTTAGACTAGTTGATGGTTAGTAGTTAGTTGCCATGAGAGAAAAGTTAGCTACACATGTAAAAAGAGTTAGAGAGAAGAAAACACAGAGAGGTAAAGAGAGTACCTTTCATAAATTGTCACCTTCTATTACAAGCACTCTTGCATTCCAAGCATGTACCACTCTCTCTCCCTATTACAAGATCTACAAAATGAAAAATACAGTGGAGGAAGAAGAACTAACCTAAACTAAACTACCCTAAACTACAACATGGAATGAAAACTACTCCTAAGCTCTGTATATCTTCAACTCTGGATCCCCAAGGAGGTATTTATAGGCACCAGGGGGAACAGGGGGCCAGGGGACAAACCTTAGCCTAAAACGCGGCTGTGGAAACGCGGCTCGCGGCCATACTGGGGCCGCGTGCGTGGCGCTTCGATCCATGCGCCGTTCCATCTGTCTCCTCCTGTGCCCGGTTTCTGGTTTGCAGCCTCTGGTTTTGACAAATCAGCTCTTCTAAGTCAATGGCTATGATATAGGCTTTTAATCACCAATTAAATGGTGATTTAGGGTTTTCTTCTTCATTGCACACCATGGACCTAGAATCAAGGAAGCAAAACTTTATTAGCAGAATTTTATACCAAATAAATATGCGGATATGATAAAAATTATGCAAAATTAGAGACTAATCACCTACGCCGAGAAAACGCGACAATTCAGAGGGTACTTTGTCTCTGCTTTCTAGAGTAGAGGCCCAAGACCACTTATATATTACTGCAAGTCTTTGTTTTTTGTTTCCTTAACCTTTAGCCTTCAACAGAGAAGAAAAATTCGTTTTAGTTTCAAAAACTCAATAAAAAGCGTTACCTTCCCCGGCAACGACGCCAAAAATTTGTTCGGAAGGAGCAATTGTATTGAGAAAGGGTTTAGAGTAACCGTTAATGTCCGTGTACTGATGATCAAAACTCCGAATGTATATGAAGGTTTACTTTACTCCTTTGAATCACTGTTCGTAGCACAAACTATGACGCGTCGTATCCGCAAGGAGGGTTAGCGATGGAAGCGTTCAAGGTTTTTATGTTGAGATTTTTGAGAAGAAAAACGGAAGTTCTTCTTTATTTAAAGAATGAAAATAAAACGAAGTGAAAAAGAATGAAAAATCTTTGTAGGTTTTGTAAAGAAAAGAAAAACGGAATAAAAAATGGTGATGTTTAAAGAGAGAATGTTTTAGAAAAGGGTTTTGAAATACGAAAGAGAGAAAGCCATGACTAACTAACATTCTACACTACTAACTTACTACTCTCATTGGGTAATGCATGCCTCATGTTGATTCATCGGTAATAGTATATCTTGCTTTGTCAAGTCGATATGTTATCCCATGTCGACGATGTGTTCTCATCTAGGCTTGGCTAGGTGGCCTCCATGGATCATCGGCTCCCTAAATAGATTTTAATAATGGAACATGGGTAGTCAACTTAGGTATGCTAAACAAGAATGTAAGATTCATTAGTCCATCAAAGCTATAATCAAGCTAGTATGAAATAAGAAACTTGTACAATAGTTGTTAGCACAATGAAGTGATCCATCTTCATGTTCCATCAAGGCACTTGTTCAAGAGACAAGGCTTTAAGTGAGGCACACATGAATCATATGGAGGGGATACAAAATATTTACTAAGAATTGAACATAACTCATCTTCATTGGGAATGAAACAGACTTGTAAATTGCAAGAGTAGAAATAGAACATCCAATGATTCATATGAGTTCGCAATCACCTAAGAGTTAGTAGGTAGTAGTGTTAGAAGTTAGTTAGTCATGTTAGTGAGTTAGCTAACCATAGAAAGAAAGAACAAGCAAAAATACATGGTAGAAATTAAATGGAAGAAAGTAAAAACTTGAAGAAAAATGCAATAGAATAAGAAAAGACTTGAGGAAGGAAAGATTGGTCCATTGTATTGAGTTGTCACCTTCTTCAATTACAAAGATTTCTCATCCTCTCTCTCTTTTCTAGATCTAGAAGAAGAAAAAGAAAATTACACAAGAGACTAAAGAAACTTAGAGAAACCCTAACAATTTTCCTAAACAAGAATGCTATTCTCTCCTCCTCGTTTACAGAGGTCATAGGGGTCTATTTATAGCTTTCAGGAGAAGAGGCCATCCCACCACAGCCGTTGGATCAATCGCTTGATCAACAGCCAAAGGACTGCGGCAAAATCTTGGCCGTTGTGCCAACGAATTCTCTGCCATTCTATTATGCCTCGTATGCCTAGCTGGATCTTCTAGAAGGTGGAAAATATGCTTTGGATCAGTCCAGATTTGGGCTTCCTTGTTGTGGGCTTCTAAATTCCTCTTTAATTCCTTTAAAAATCACAAAAATTGGGCTTTCTTCTCCGTTTAATATTGGACCTGAAAAATAAGAATGAAAAGCAATAAAAATCCCATTTTTATTAACATAAAGTATAGTGTGGTAGTATAAAATGATGCATAAATGAACTCCAATCAGCCATTAGAAAGAATCCAATTCTGCACTGGAGCTAGAAATACTAAGCAATTGGTCCTAGCAAGCCCATTTGTCACTGAAGTATAAATCAACTGTCACAAAAGAAGAATTGTTTGAGAGAATGGTATAGTGTAAGCCAGTACTATATGTAATAGATTGAGTTGCTTAAGATAACGGAAACAAACTGTAATACATTGGAGGCTTGGGATCAATTTGATCCTTCTTGGTGTACTATAGTGGAAGGTGACGGTCAGAATCCTCTCCTCTCCCTATAATTATCCGAGATTTGTGAGTCAGAGTAGACTAGCCCTGTACATTTCTGTTACACTGTTCGTATTTTCAATAAAATTACATTAGCTTTTTCAATATATATATATATATATATATATATATATATATATATATATATATATATATATATATATATATATATATATATATATATATATATATATATATATTTTGTCACATACATATAGAGATAGATATATATTGTTAGATTTATTCTCACACGATTTAATAGAATTGTGTAGGAGAGCCGCTACTTGTTTGGTGTCGTATGAGTGACCAAAAATTCATATTTTAACTGTATCGAATGTCATTCTATTAATAAAAATTGTCAAAGAGTAATATTAAGAATACAATATATAATATTAATTGTATTAAGAGTAGAGGTTTTCTTATCATTAAAATATTATTTCTATATTTTTGGATATTGTCTTCATCGATAACATACACAATTTAGTTTCTTCAGAAAATAAAATAAAATAAAATCTATCATCTCCTTCTCATCATCGACACTAATCCAAAATTTCAACGTTTTATCCATCGTGAGTTTGCGAAGGAGTGTCCAAGAGTACAATTTTTCGAAGAGCGCCACGTGGGGTCCATATCAACTTCTTGATTTCAGCATACATTTTTCATTATGTTCCTTTTTTATTCAAATTCACAATTTCCGCTCCATTCATTTTGAGTTTGTCAGAGAGTGTTAAAGAGTAGTATTTAGAATACAATTATATAATACTAATTGTGGTTGGAATAGAGTGTTTCCTTATTATGTAATTGTAATGGATATATATTTGATTATTGCCTTCATAATAATAATACACAATTCCTGTTTCTTCAACTGGTTTAACAAAAATCACCTGGTGCCTAACTTTCTCGTGGATAAGCTCTGGCCTTTGTTGTGGGGTTGGCATCACCTCTCTTCTTTCTTGTCTATTCTCCCACATAGTTTGTAGCTTTTTGTTGCATTTTGAAATTAGATAGATCCAAGAGAGCTGTATTACTCTTTTGGTATAGCTAGGCCGATGACCAAGAATATAGTTCAAGCGGCATTTTGTTTTTTTTTTGGTTTTTTCCCCCTTTGAAGGTGATCGGTTCGAATCTCATCATTCGCATTGGACCGAGAGCATTTTTTGAAATAAATTTGTAAGGGGCAGTGAGAGATATATTATGCAACCGTTTGACGTTACAACATATGTAGACCGCTAGGCTCGACTAGTGGTTCATGGAAGCTCACTCACAGCGTACGAATGGTGCGCCTAATAGTTTCATGGAGGCTCTTGCTGCGATCCATATGTATCCATTAAGCGTTTCATTCTCCCTCATAGGCGTTTCTTTCTTACACTCACAGTGGCGGGAGTTCCGGTGCTCACTTGAGGCTATGCTGTAGGCCTACAGGGTTTTCTTAAAATAAAAATAAAAATTAAAATCACCAACCAACTTGGAAACTTGCAATGCGTTTGTCTCAAATTTCTGCAATCGTCTGTTATTTTTGTTGAAATTATATTAGACAGACACTCGTTAATACTAAGATCGTGACAGTACCAGATAGCTAAATCTACCCAACTCCTCTCCTCGCAAACCCACCATGCCACAGATCTCACGATCAACCAGTGCTCAAGCAAGCCTTGCGAGCACGCCAACAAATGGCGCAGTGTTGATAGTTGCAGGCTCATTCTGCTGAAAATTGGACCGGGAGTCCGTGTACCCGTCGTTATCATCTGGACCGCCGACAATTGCACCATGCAGGACGTTGGGATTGGGCGTGTTCGCGTTCATGAACTTGAATCCACCATTGCAGTCGGTCGGAGTTGGATTGTTCTTGATGGATGGGATCGAAGCGCCCCTGTGGTGCACTTGGGTCGGATAATTGGGCCCAAATCCTACCAGGTAGCTCAATTTCTTCGGATTCGCGCCCAAGATGTAGTCAGCCTGTCGAGAATTGAATGCAGCTCTTATAACCATGTTGAAATAGAGCAGATGATAAGGTAACAAATTGATTACCTGTTGTCGGACGAAATTGATGAGATCATTGGGCAAAACTACACCGCCGGGGCACTGAAGGCTGGCACGTGCCGCGGCCAGATGGTCGGCGTGGGCAGCTATGAGCAGCGAGGCCGCAGTGGTGTACTGTAAGTTGTTCCAGGGCTGAAACCACAGCGCACCACCCGGGCTAATCTTAGTGTTGCTGCTGCCTTTCTGGATCACATTGCAGATGAACTGATCTGCACTGTCCTTGTACTGTGCCCACACATCGTCGTTGCCTACGGTCTTGTCCAGGATGAGCTGCAAACAGAAATTGTGCAGTGAGCAAGTTATTTTTTGATTGAAATTGAATTTTTTTTTTTCTCTGTTTTCATGTGAACCCGTAACAAAATTATGTCTTTAGTTGAGATTTGTGAAATTGACCTTTGACACTAGGACTTGGGCACCGGCAAATTTGTCGTCCCATGAGAACAGAGTTCGGGTGCCGCCTGTGTTTTGAGCTTGGCCGAGGAAGCCTAAGTACGCCTTGTCGCCGGTGGCACGGTGAAGCCATGCAGCTGCCCACAGCAATTCATCCTGCATGCAGCAAAAGCGGGGAAATTAGGAAAAATACCGAAATGATTCTAAATTTTCACAGAGCTGAGAAAAACAAAAAAACAAAACAAGAAACGGTCTTACATCAAAGCCACTGCTGGAATAGAAATTCTGCACAATTGGGATACTGCTCGAGTACAACCCTCTATAGCTACTAGCAAAATCAAAGAGCTGCGGAAAAAAACAAAAAAAAAAAAAAACATAACAAATTTCATACTAAATTTCAAAAACAATATGAACAAAAAAACCTGTAATTAAACACTAATTAACCACCTGTTTTGCATGGGTAAGCAGAACCCTAGCATATCTGGCATCAAACTTCCGGAACACAATGGATGCTGCAGCCAATGCAGCCGCAGTCTCGCCAGCGACATCCGAACCGGGCTTTGTGGAGTCAAGCCTGTAAGCGGTCCGAGGAGTGGTCATGTCCTCTGGCCTCTGCCAGCAAGCGTGGTCCGAGTTGCCATCGCCGACTTCGGCATACAGGACTTGGGGCTGAGGGTGGGCCTTAAGGAGGTAGTCAGTGCCCCATCGGATGGCGGCCAACGCATTTCTGAGCTCCTTCTTGGCGTAGAGTTGGTGATCGAACTCGACTGCGCTCCATGAGAGTAGGGTCACCGTGAAGGCCATTGGGAAGCCGAACTTGACGTTGTCGCCCGCGTCGTAGTATCCTCCAGTGAGATCAATCTGGTAACAGGAAGATATGTGCACTACTTATTAATGATAGCTGTATCTATTTATCTGTGGGGACTCGCCCATAATTTTCATTTTTTTGAATTTTCTCTTCAACATTATCCCGCCCCCCCAACCAAACAAAACACATGGAAGCTAGAAATTTTTTTTTACTGCCATTTAATTTGAACATGCATGATTGTATTGTAATTTTCTTGAAATTATAGACTTTTGGGTAAGATCATATTAATGAGAAGGATCTATACCAAGTTGTTCATAAAATAGAAATGTATTAATATGTTTGCCCACTTATTTAAGAAGATTTTTTGTTTTTAGGAAATAAGAAGATATTTTAATACCTAATGATTGATTAAGGGAACATTTTAAGAAGTTTTTCATATATGTTAAACTGATATGAGGAAAGATCTAAATGTCAGTATCATAATTTTATTTAATTGGAATAGATACTAATTAATCATAGATACTTTCTATCACTAGTATAACAATATTTGATGGTGTCCTTGGCTAGTAATCTTAAATCCATGAAACACATCAAATAAATAAAAATTGTAAGGACAAATAGATAGTAAATGATTACAGGTCTGACAGGAAGGAAACAAGAAGAGGACTCCATGGTTTTACAGCAATTGTAATTGAATTATTTAAGTATCAATATTGCATCTTTCACTGTAAACTCATAAGCACCACCTTATAATTGTAGTTTTCTAGCAGTAGCATTGCTGGTCCTTACACATCTGCTTACATTTGAGATTTGTTATGAATTAGATCGAATAAAGAAAAATAAGAAACGGAGGAAGTTTACTCTCGCGTCTCTGCCATCTCCAAGGCCCGAGTCACCACGCCATTGGACTCGTTGGTTCCTCGGCAACCTCCCTGACCTTTGTGCCTCAAAGTAGAGCAATGACTTAGTGAGAGCCTGGCCATAATCAAATGCAGCATCTCCCTTCTCAAAAGAAAGATGAGTAGCCCAACAAGAAGCAATTGTCCGAAATGCATTTTGAACTGTAATTGATTCTCTCTACAACTCTTTTGTTATGAGAATGAGAGACTATTTTATGTGTTGCCTTGTATTTATACTGAATGCAATTTAGTGGATAGTGTATCCGACAATTAACAACTTGTCTATTTTGTTCGTCAAGGTTATAATGAATATTTTTATTTTTGGTCAATTTTGATAGCAAATAAAATTCGCCAGACATTAGATTTGGTGATTGCATAATTGGATTTAGTTACCAGTTTGTGAGATTTTCTACCCGAACGTTCTTGGTATCATATTTTATCTATAAGAAGACTGTATTTATGACAAAAATTCTGGAACTTTCTCTTGTTTTTATTTTTTTGCTTCCTTCCAAATTTAAATTGCTAGCAATGAGTATTCTTTAGTCTTTAAGCTGAGAGAATTTTATCACCGAAAAATTAGGAAATTTGTACAGTTAAAAGATTAGGGAATTTTGGAGTTTATTTATTTATTTATTTTAGTTTCCTTAATATTTTGGTGATTGCATATACTCTGACTTGTATGGATTCAGTTCATGTGTGTGACCACACATATGAACCGAATCCTAATCCTGATTTGTACTACACAAGTTACCATTCAATGAGAGTTTTTTTTCACCAAATGTTTGTTATCATTCTTTTGGCCTAGAAGTAGAGAGATTTTATGACTAAAAACTAAGGGTGTCTGTTGTAGGGAGAGAGGAGATAGATGAGACATCGGAAGATAGCACAGAAATCGGAAGACAAAGGGAGCAAGAAAACGACACGTGTTGCAGGCCTTGAATGGCCTCGGTCGACCGCCCGGTCGACCAGAGGAGGAACCGGTCGACTGGGCAGTCGACCGTGTGCACAACGTGCACAGGGGTATGCCGGTCGACTGCCTGGTCGACCAACTGAAAGCGGACTGCTCTCGGTTTGGATTCGGTCGACCGCATGGTCGACCGTGGCATGGGTCGGTCGACCGACAGACGCGTTTTCTGCTGTCCTTCATAGATTCAGATTCTTTTTCTAGTTGGGATCGAATCCAGCTGGGGTTTCCTAAAAGGCCAGGGACTCTGTGGCTATAAATAAGGGCTAGAGCCCTCATGTATTGTATCCCACTGAAAATTTTTATTGAAAATTCCTTGAAGAAGGAATAAGTTGTAATTGATTATTGAATCAATAAAATCTCAATCTCTCTCTCCCTTGCCCCGAGGACGTAGGCACGTTACCGAACCTCATTAAATATTATATTGATTGCTTTTCTTTATTGTTTCTCTGTTCTTGTCGTATTGGGTACGTCTCTGGCTGCATTAGTCTCCGCCTGGTTTGTGGATTCTTCAGGGAGGTTGTTGTCCTACGCATAACATCCGTATCATTGCTAGCAATTTAAATTTGGAAGGAAGAAAAAAAATAAAAACAAAAGAAACTTCTAGATTTTTGGTCATAAATACTCTCTTCTTATAGCCAAAAGATGATACCAAGAATGCTTGGGTAGAAAATATCACAAAATGGTAAATCATGTAATACAATTATGCAATCACCAAATTAATTTGTGGTGATTTAATGGGGATTTTTGGCAAAATCATCTATAATAAAATTTAATTAGGAAAAACCTCAACTACAATTTTTTCTTCATCTGAGCTTTAATTTTTTCTGCAGACTCTAAATTGTGAAACACGTGTTTGACTGGTGGTTTAATAAAAAAAATACAAAAAACTAAAACACCCCATTTTAACTTTTAATCGCGACCACGACCACAACTGATAGCGCTCCGCAACTGCAACTTTGTGAGAACTGCGACTGTGATTACGATTGTGATTGTGACTTCGGGACTGCGACTTTATAAGAATTTGTGAGAACTGTAACATAAACTTTATTATAACTGTGACTTTGAGAATTTCGACTGCAACTGAACTATCAGGACTGTGAGTCGCAATACTCATATGAAGTATTGTGACCATGAGTCGCAATTCTCACACAAAAGACCTCATTTTCATTTATTTTATTATTTTAGAGTGCTTCTGAGGACTGCAACACTGTAGTTGTAGTCCTCATAGTCACAGTTCTTATCATGAAGATTATAGCACATTATCTTTTTCTCCTTCTTTCCTTGTCATTTTCTTAGGTTGTTGAATTGGACTTTATTGTACATCCTTCTAACATTCTTTACAAGAAAGGATAAATCTTCATCATCTTCTAGGTCATCATCTTCATCATCGGAAATAGTAAGAGTGGATTTGAAAGAAAGAGCCTTTTTTGGGGTGCTTTCTCCTGCCTAACGTTTCTTTCCATCTCATAGATTTTTAGATTCCTAATGAGACTAATGAGGTCCATCTACTTGAAATAATGTAGAACACATGTAAGAAATTAGAATATTTAAGTGTATGGTATTGAATTGATGCTCAAGCTCACACATATAATACAAGTTTTCATATATAGTTTTTGGGTTTTGGTATTTTTCAAAATGGTTATTGATACATGGTTTATATTTCCATATTTTTATATCCAATTTCAATCATGTATCCTATAGCTTATATGTTGTCAAAACATATTTTAAACATAATATGTTTAAAAATAAGTTCTATTTCAAAATCTATCTCAAAAATGGTTTTTTTTGGTAGGTCGATTAACTGTCCTATGTGCGTTGTAAATGCACAGCCGTCGGTCAATCGGGTAGTCGACTGTCTGTGTATGGCTTGTTTGTGCACATTTATCGGTCGACCTACTGGTCAACCGCCAAAACTTCACTGCCTATGTTTAGCACTTCGGTTGACCGATCGGTCGATCATTCTTCTGTCAGTTCTCTATGTTTTTTTCTGTCGTTCGACTAGGCGACTGATTGGCAACAGCTAGTTTTTAAATTAGGCTGTGCGATCAACTAGAAGGTCGACCAACAGACTATCTCCACTACAGTAGCGGTTAGTTTTTAAATCTGCTGATTTTTTTTGTCTTTTCTCCAATGTGTATTTTTGCAATTTTAGGGCTTAATATCCCTCCTGGTTCACTCCTTTAATAATTTTACCTATTGCCTATATATATATATGGTTCATTTGTAGAGAATTAAACAATAATTTTTTAAGAAAAATCAAGTTTTTGTTAAAGAGAAAAGTTTGAAAAAATTCTAGTTTTCAAGTTTAAAGAGCTCTCTGTTTCAAATCAATTACTACAAGTTTAAGCTCTCAAGTTCATTCATTTCAACTGAATTTTCTCTCACAAATTTCTTGAGTTTCATTTCTCATTCTACACTCTAGGAAGTTGTGAAGTGAGAGTTTGTAATCTTTGTGGTCACCAAGAACTTGTAAACTTTATTGACTTTGTTCTACCTCTTGTGTAGAGGATTGAAAATTAGAGTTGTGTACTTCGGATCTTATGTAAACCATGTAGCTCTTTTATGAAAGATTTTAAGTGGATTGTAGAAATTCTTCACACAGTGAAGGATGGAATATAAAATGAGTTTCTTGAACCTCAAAACAAATCTTTTTATATTTGCTCTTGTTTTCTCTCTCTCTCTCTCTCTCTCTCTCTCTCTATCTCTATTTCTTATACTTGTATTTTTTCTTTCATTGCACTTGCTATATATTACTTGCATTATTCATACTTGTCAGTTTTTCTCTTACAAATCAATAAGGCAATTGAGCACCTGAACTCTTAATCAAGAAGAATATAGAGGAGAAGTTTTAGAGCCCATTTGAATTGACTGTGTATTATTCATTTTTAATTGTTATATTTTTACATTTGATTAGCATTACACTTATTCACCTCCTCTGGGTGTACCTTCATGAGAGAGCGATAGAGTTGTTGCGGAGGTTATTTTACTCAAGACGGAAGGACTAGTCTCGGAAGGAGGAAATAGTTTCAAGAATATTCTAGATGCTGGATGGTTTTCCTGTTGGCCAAAGGCCTTCCACTCTAGTTTTGATGATGATTAACTCATGTAGTTATGTTTACTAATAATCTTGTGTTGTTTAAGTTTCATATCATTAACCAAGATATTAGTTGGTGATTAGCTTCAACAAGGTGTTTAGAAGCTTTTCATGATGATTCCAGGGCCAAAGCGTCAAGATCACACATTGCCTAGCCCATGAATGGAGTTTTGGAGCAAGTCTACTTGAAGATGAAGATCATCAAGAAGACTTAGGTATTCCTAGTTTAGATAGTGTGTTTAGATCCAATTTATAAAGCTTAGTATAGTTGATATGCTCAAGTGCACAACACACACGTTTTCATGTTTTGGATTTGGTTTTCATGAATAGTAGATCAAAACAAGTTTACTTTATTTCTATGTATATTAGTTATATTCTAGATATACATACATGGTTTAACTTGCTAAAACAAACTTATTTTGATATCCCTATTCATGTGTTGAAAAATCAAGTTTGATAAAAATACAAGTTTTGTTTTTGATAAAATTTGCAAGACTCGAAATGAATTGATATGATTGATATATGTCTTGAAATTTTTATCACTTGTTTGTGTTTCAATATAAAATGTCAAAACAAGTTTTATGGGATTTTCAGAAAAGATAAAAGATTTTTTTATAAAACATTTTTCCCAGTTTTTCTGACCGAGGTTTGTGTTGACAGGCCGGTCGAGCCATGGGGTCGACCGACGTGCACAAACTTGTGCACGTCTGGCAGACACAAACTCGGTCGACCGTACGGGTCGACCGGGTCTGAGAGCTCTGCTCTCTGTTTGTTTGGGTCGACCGGGCAGTCGACCGCTGCAGAGAGTTCTGCTCTCTGTTTGTTTCGGTCGACCGGGCCGGTCGACCGCTGTTGCCCAACGGTCATATTTCTGACCGTTGGCGGTCGACCGGGCCGGTCGACCGTTGCCTGTCAGAGCTGCCAGCTCAGCTCTAACGGCTAGTTTTGTATTGGGCCTATATAAACCCCATCTCTTTGGGTTTTTGGCCAAGATTTTCAAGAAGAAAAATTTCAGTGTTAAACAAGTTTTCAAATAGTTTTTGTGCTAAAAAGATTTCATCTTTATTGTTTTTGGGTTTTTGGAAAATCAAAGAAAACTAGGGTTTTGGGATATTGATTTGATCTTTATTTCTATCATATACAAGAGATTTCCCAAGTAGTTTTTCTTTGTTGCTTGTTTCCAAAAACACCTAGTTTTTCACACTTGAGCTATCACCTATCCTAATCTATTTAGGATCTTGTTTTTGTGGAAAAGAAAAGAGAAAAGAAAGAGAGATTGAGTTTGTGGTTTTTGGAACCACTTGTTGTAAACACCCTTATTCTTGTTGTATCCCTCTTAAGTAGAGGTGATCGGGTGATTGGTTTGCTCCCTCTAGAGAGAGGTGGAGTTTGGTTGTAAACCCTCTTCGGTAGAGGTGTTGGTTGTTATTGTTGTTGATTGGCTACGGGCCTTATCCTCTTCGGTAGAGGTGGATTGTGGTTGTATAGCCTCGGTGGCTTTGTAAAGGTTGAGAGAGGAGTTTGGTACTCCTATAGTGGATTGGGAAATCCTACACGGTGGTGTAGGCGGGGATGTAGAGTTGGGTACTCGAACCTCGAAACAAATCTTTGTGTTAGCGTTTGATCCAATTTCTCTCAACTCTATTCTCTTTACTTTTGTGCAAGCATTATTCTTTCATAGCATATTATATACATTGCTTGTGTTGCCATTGCATAATCCATATTGCTATATCCTTGATTGCTTGGCTTGATTGTGTGTGCACATTGCTTGAATTGCTTGTGTGTGTGTGCCCAACTTATACTCATCCAACAAGAGCTTCACATAGCGCCTCAACCCATTTCAAGGGGAATCAAGAGGAGTTAGTCCAGAGCCTCGCAAGGGGAATTCGGCTACACTTGTTGTATTGTATTAGTTTGTGCAAAATTTGCATTAGCTTCCGCATTTAGCGCACTTAGTTTTGCATTTAGTTTTAGATTAGCACTAACACCTATTCACCCCCCCTCTAGGTGTTCCTTTTCAATTGGTATCAGAGCTAGTGCTCCTGATACTTAGGCTTAACATCCTAGGAGTGAGATCCTTGTTTGCTAATCTATTGTTTGCATTTGCTTGTTTTGCACACATATAGTTTACCATGGCCTTCATGACCCCACCTATGTATGACCCTTCCAACATTCATGTTTGGAAGATTAGGATGACCGTTTATTTACAAACCCTAGGTCATAAAGTTTATCTTACCATTACCAAGGAATCCTTCCTTAGTGATAGCAATCATATAGGGGCCAATGCACAAGCCCTAGAGGCCATTAGAAGAACTTTATCAAAAGATTATCTTATGTGTGTTTCTAACATTGATTCCGCCTTTACAGTGTGGAACAAATTGACAACAACCACCACCACCTCTGAGCTTCAAGTGCAAATCCAAGAAGCGGAATCTAGTGGAGAGTCCGAGTCACAATGCTTCATGGTCCAAGGGAATGACTTCCTTGAGGTACATTCGGAACCCCACTTAGATAGTGATGATTTCTCTAGTTCTTCATGTGATAATTATGATGCTCATGCTTTGAATGAAGAACTTTCAATTGTTTGTGAAAAATTAATAGAAAATTATAAGATTTTGAAAAGAAAAGTCTAGAAATTGAAAAAGAAAATAAAAGTTTGCATTCTAGACTTGATTGTGTTTTGCAAGAGAAGGTTGAGGTCTATAATGAGAGGGATTCATTGAGATCTCAATTGGAACTTGCACTAAAAGAAAATGATTTTTTAAAAGCTAAAAATGATTGCCATGTTATTTTGAAGAAAAATGAAAACTTGTCTTCAAAATTGATTTTGTTTTAAAAGAGAATGTTTGCCTTGAAAAACAAAATAATTTCTATTTCTAATGATTTAGATGTGTGTTTAAAGAAAAATGTTGTTTTACAAAATAAGATTGATGCTCATGTTTGCCATGCTAGGGTAGTATCACACACTCCACCTATTGCATGCCACACTTCTTCTTCTAAGATTAATGATGATATTTGCTTGCTTAAGAAGAAGGTTGATTGTTTGGGCTCCACTATGAGTCAATGTGCCATGACCACTCACGCTTGAAAACCTTGGTTCGTAAGAAACAAGTTCCAACTTTTATGCATGCACACCCTCCACGGCATACACATGCTCCACACGGACACCATCAACACATGTATGCTCATGTGTACACATGTACACATTGTGGCCGAAAAGGCCATCTTGCTAAATTTTGCTATGATCGTTTACATGTTGAGAATTTAGCAAAGAAGTTTGTTTGGGTTAGAGAAGGGACTAACCCCCATGGACCCAAGAAGATATGGGTACCAAAGACCACCCCTCCTAGTGTTTTTGATGTAGGTGTAGGCTCTCACATGACGTGAGAGTGATGACACCTTGGAGTGGATGCGTTCCGGACTTAAAGGAAATCAATTGGATGCATCACTTTCAAGGGAAGATTTGGTGGAGATGACCACCATGTTTTGGAGACAAGGAGAGTTGCCTTCTAGGTTTTGGTAACAATTCTTAACTCCTTATTATTCTTTACATGCTTTCATATTGATGTTTTATAGCATGTTTTCATTGTCTATGGATTTGTATGTAAATGCCATGTTCATTAGATCCTTGACATGCATGTATAGCATTTTGAGACACCCATGTTTATATGGACCCATACTTTGTGTTCTCACAGTTTGTTTAAGTTATAATGTACATCATGAATCTAATACATGTGAATTTACATAGTAATCATGTCTTAATTTTATCATGATGATTTTTATCTTGTTTTTGATGCTTCATGTTAAGATTACTTGTTTAGATGTTAGTTCTCATTAAGACTAGGATTTATACTTGTACATATAGTGGGCCACAAATAAATTTATATATGTTTGGGCTTGAATGCTTATTTGAACCCATTAGATGTGCTAGTATAGTCTAGTTTTGATGATTCATACATTTGAAACTTATATTCCCATTTTTGGATTTGTTTTATGAGTTTTTCATTTCATGTATATGCTTGTATTGCCAAACTTTAAGATATACATGTATACCCCTTGAGTCATTTGCCTTTCATGCAAATCTATATATGGACTCAATTATGTTTAGGGATATGTATGTATACTTATTGTGTTGACAATTCATACATATACCATGAAATGAAATTTGTTTTGATGAAGATTTAGATTTTCTTGATTTTGTGTTTAATTGTTTAACTTCATGTATATGTCTATCTTGTCCAAACTATTAGATATACATGATTATCCTGTTGAGCCACGTGCCTTAATGCATATATTTTTGTGGACTCGTTGTGTTTTGGATATGTATGTATATTTTAATTTGTATTAGACATACATATGCCATGAAAATTGAATAAGTTTTGATGATTTTCGTGTTTTCATGATTAAGGAATAATTGAGCTTAATGAAAATTTTCATGATTATGATATTCACACTTTATATGTACACTCACTTTTATTGCTTGCTCATGTTTTGTTTCATGAGTCAAATTGTGCTTAATTGGATTAGAGTGTTGATTATCATGTGGATTTCATGTTTTATGAAATTATTTTTAGTTTATTCCTTGCTTGAAGGATTTCGCACTAGTTAACAAGTTTTTCATTTTGACTAGTTCGTATTCTTCAATTTGGTAGTGATTTTCAAACAAAACTACATTTTCAAATCTATTTTTGAAAACCCCTACTATCAATGGGAGGTTGGAAGGGAGATCATGTTCATGTATGCTTTAAAATGAAAATCATTTAAAACTTGAACCTTGATTGGGTGGTAGATTATATGAGTTATACCATGCTTTTATTGTTATGTCAATTGGTATCATTGAACTCTTTCAATTGGTATCATTTTGACCTTTGTGTATACTCATATGTTTATTGTGTATGTATATTTTCAATTGGTATCATCTATTGGTGATTGGTACTCATTCTATTTCATACACATTTTATTTGTGCTTAAGATATAAATTTTTCACAAAATCTTGTTTATGCTAGTGCTTGAGCTTCAATTTTATTTAATTGATTATTTTTAAATTGGTATCAAGCCCATGCATCTTTTTAGTTGGTATTTCATAAAGGGGGAGAAAATTTAATTTTGTCTTTCAATTGGTGATTCTTCAATTGGTATTTGTTTCCACTCCCTTACTTTATGATTGAAAATTTCATATTGGTATCATATGTTTAATATGAAAATTATTTACAATTGGTATCAAATTTTATTTAGACATTCAAAATTTATTATGTTTAATTTCAATTGATATCAAGATGTTTCATGTGTTTTTACTTAAAATTGGTATCTAAATTTTTTTTGAAACATACAAAAGTTTTGATTTGTATTGACTATATGCATATAGATTCATGTTGAGTGTATTGTGTATTGAAGAGCTCAACATCTCTTCTTTATGTGGTACACGTGTGTAGGGGGAGCTTCACATCTCCTCTTATTCATTACATAATGTGTGTTATGTGAATTAGGGCATAACATCCCTCTTTCATGTAATGCATATGTGTAGGGAAGCTAATTTAGCGTCTTCCTCTTCATGAATGTATATAGCATATAACATCTATTGATCTTTGGTTATTTTCAATTGATATCAAGTTGCTTCATTGACATATTTATCTATTGATATCATGTTGTTTATAGTCACCCCTTATTGACATTGTTTTTGTTTTAGACAAAAGGGGGAGAACATTGTTTTATTGTTTTGATTGACTTAAAAGGGGAGAAAGATTTTTACCCCTCATTTTATTGTTTGGATTGTTTAACCCTTCTTGATCTTTTTGTTTGACAAAAAGGGGGAGAAAAATTTGTTTGATTTGATTTTACTTTGTTTACCCCTTTGTTGATGATTGACAAAAAGGGGGAGAATTATTTGAGAGTTTAACATGTTTTTATATATGCATACTTATGTTTTTGCATATATTAAGTTTTATTGGTAAGTATTAAGTTTTTATTGGTATCTAGAGCATCTAGTGTTTTTGTTGTTAATGCTTTATTAATTTAATTGGTAACTAGAGCTTCTAGAACATGTGTTTGTGTTTTATGCATATTGATGCATACATGTTTATGTACATTCATTGCATATATTTTATTTATTTGTTTATGCATGAGTTAAGGGAGAGCTTCTTTGAAGCTTAACTTTAATCCATGCATATATAACTCCATGAGTTTTGTCATCATCAAAAAGGGGGAGATTGTTGGCCCAAAGGCCTTCCACTCTAGTTTTGATGATGATTAACTCATGTAGTTATGTTTACTAATAATCTTGTGTTGTTTAAGTTTCAGATCATTAACCAAGATATTAGTTGTGATTAGCTTCAACAAGGTGTTTAGAAGCTTTTCATGATGATTCCAGGGCCAAAGCGTCAAGATCACACATTGCCTAGCCCATGGATGGAGTTTTGTAGTAAGTCTACTTGAAGATGAAGATCATCAAGAAGACTTAGGTATTCCTATTTTAGATAGTGTGTTTAGATCCAATTTGTAAAGCTTAGTATAGTTGATATGCTCAAGTGCACAACACACACGTTTTCATGTTTTGGATTTGGTTTTCATGAATAGTAGATCAAAACAAGTTTACTTTATTTCTATGTATATTAGATATATTCTAGATATACATACATGGTTTAACTTGCTAAAACAAACTTATTTTGATATCCCTATTCATGTGTTGAAAAATCAAGTTTGATAAAAATACAAGTTTTGTTTTTGATAAAATTTGCAAGACTCGAAAATAAATTGATATGATTGATATATGTCTTGAAATTTTTATCACTTGTTTGTGTTTCAATATAAAATGTCAAAACAAGTTTTATGGGATTTTCAGAAAAGATAAAAGATTTTTTATAAAACATTTTTCCCAGTTTTTCTGACCCAGGTTTGTGTTGACAGGCCGGTCGGTCGACCGTATGGGTCGACCGCACCAAGGGCCGGTCGACCCATGGGGTCGACCGACGTGCACAAACTTGTGCACGTCTGGCAGACACAAACTCGGTCGACCGTACGGGTCGACCGGGTCTGAGAGCTCTGCTCTCTGTTTGTTTGGGTCGACCGGGCAGTCGACCGCTGCAGAGAGTTCTGCTCTCTGTTTGTTTCGGTCGACCGGGCCGGTCGACCGCTATTGCCCAACGGTCATATTTCTGACCGTTGGCGGTCGACCGGGCCGGTCGACCGTTGCCTGTCAGAGCTGCCAGCTCAGCTCTAACGGCTAGTTTTGTATTGGGCCTATATAAACCCCATCTCTTTGGTTTTTGGCCAAGGTTTTCAAGAAGAAAAATTTCAGTGTTTCTCTAGTGTTTAAACAAGTTTTCAAAATAATTTTTGTGCTAAAAAGATTTCATCTTATTGTTTTTGGGTTTTTTGGAAAATCAAAGAAAACTAGGTTTTGGATATTGATTTGATCTTTAATTTCTATCATATACAAGAGATTTCCCAAGTAGTTTTTCTTTGTTGCTTGTTTCCAAAAATACCTAGTTTTCCACACTTGAGCTATCACCTATCCTAATCTATTTAGGATCTTGTTTTTGTGGAAAAGAAAAGAGAAAAGAAAGAGAGATTGAGTTTGCGGTTTTTGGAACCACTTGTTGTAAACACCCTTATTCTTGTTGTATCCCTCTTAGGTAGAGGTGATCGGGTGATTGGTTTGCTCCTCTAGAGAGAGGTGGAGTTTGGTTGTAAACCCTCTTCGGTAGAGGTGTTGGTTGTTGTTGTTGTTGAATGGCTACGGGCCTTATCCCTCTTCGGTAGAGGTGGATTGTGGTTGTATAGCCTCGGTGGCTTTGTAAAGGTTGAGAGAGGAGTTTGGTACTCCTATAGTGGATTGGGAAATCCTACACGGTGGTGTAGGCGGGGATGTAGGGTTGGGTACTCGAACCTCGAAACAAATCTTTGTGTAGCGTTTGATCCAATTTCTCTCAACTCTATTCTTTTTACTTTTGTGCAAGCATTATTCTTTCATAGCATATTATATACATTGCTTGTGTTGCCATTGCATAATCCATATTGCTATATCCTTGATTGCTTGGCTTGATTGTGTGTGCACATATGCTTGGGTTGCTTGTGTGTGTGTGCCCAACTTATACTCATCCAACAAGAGCTTCACATAGCGCCTCAACCCATTTCAAGGGGAATCAAGAGGAGTTAGTCCAGAGCCTCGCAAGGGGAATTCGGCTACACTTGTTGTATTGTATTAGTTTGTGCAAAATTTGCATTAGTTTCCGCATTTAGCGCACTTAGTTTTGCATTTAGTTTAAGATTAGCACTAACACCTATTCACCCCCCCCCCCTCTAGGTGTTCCTTTTCATTTCCTTGCTGATATCTTCGGAAAATTTTGATGATGAGAGACACGTGTCTTGATATTAGCATGGGTCAGAATTTGACCACTACGAAACTCAAATTTGCATTTATGCACTTCACTTTCTACTCAATTATCCAATGTGGGACTATTCAGATCACAAATGACTCAACAATCTCTCTTCTAATATGCGATGCGCACATGAATTATATGGGCCGACAGATTCTTCAACATAAGGGGCAAGAGGGTACAAGTCCAACCCCTGAGTAGATGTAGGAATTACAAGGACAACTCAAACAGCTTATTGGTAGCAACATAGGTCATAAACAACACCAACACTCATGGGCTCTGATACCTATTTGTTATAACAATCGGGCCCATATGTAAGTGTTAAGATGGAGACAAAATTTAAATTGAGATCTTATTTGACCAAAAGCTTAATCTAACAAGTAGAGACTCAACTTTCTATTTATGCACTTGACATTTTACTAAATTATTCATGGAAACTGTTAACATAACACATAACTCACCAAGTAATGTGTAACTGGCTTGGAAAAGGAAAGAGCCAAAAGACGTAAATCAGTGTATCCATGCTTGAATTACTAGTTTCTAGTATGTGCAAATTGCCACAGAAAGTGCCAATGGGACTCTCATGGGCAACCATTTCAAAGTCTGAAAACATGAAATCACTAATAATTCTGACCAGATGCATCAACAACAGTAATCTTGATCCGAAGGCAAGCGAGTGATAATATTCTCAATCCCTTTTGAGATATTTTCATCGGCTTTGCTCACAACCCAATCAATTGATCAATGAATGATTTTGTACTTTTTTTTTTATTACTGCAACAGAAATGTTCAGGTTAGGACAAGTGAGACGAAGTTTTTGGAGGGAAAAAAAAAAAGAGAAGAAAGAGAAAGAAAAACATACCAGAAAGTCATTTCTGTTATAGGGGTGATTTTGTCAATGTAGATTGTTCTATTAACATTTGTTAGTTCCTTAATGGGGATTTTAATCACCTATAGTAATATTTAATTAGGAAAAGATCAATTACAATTTTTCTTCTCCTGTGTCTCTTTTTTATGCGGGTACAAGATTGCAAACACGTGACTGACTGGTAGTTTAATCACAAAAATGTAAAAGACTAAAATACCTCCATTTTGACTTTTAACCGCGACTGCAACTAAAAGCGCTACATGACTGTGACTTCGTGAGAACTGCGACTGCGACTTCGGGACCGAGACTTTTTAGAATTTTTGCGAGAACAACAAAGTAAAATTTATGAGAACTGCGACTTTGTTAGAACTTCGACTGCAACTGCAACTTCAGAACCGCGAGTCGTAGTCCTCATATAAAGGATTGCGATCATGAGTCGTAGTCCTCACATAAAAGATTGTCACAATCCTTACATAAATGACCTCATTTTCATCTTTATTTTATATTTTAGAGTGTTTTGTTACAGTCCTAATATAAAAGACTGGGATCATCTCTTCTATCACTGTGTAACTCCCCTCTAAAATATCAACTCCCTCAAAATTAAAATCAGACCATAAGTCGTAGTCCTTGAGTCACATTCCACGCATAAAAAGATTGCAATCATTTCAGCATTGTCATCATCCAGCAGAAGCAGAAATCAAACAAAAAACTCAAACCTTAAATCTCAAAAATCATCATGGAACGAACATGATCAAATCCACTCACGAGATGATTTATGAAGAAGATTGGTGAGATCCATGGAGATATCAAAGAGAATGGATGAAAAATATCTAAAAAGAGAATTTAATCGGTCAGATTTTAAAAAAGTGTAAAATTAAAAGGGAAAATATGAATTAGTTATACGACAGAGTCTAATTTGAAATGGACCACGTGGCTGACGTGAAATGAGACTGAGACAGAAATAATTTGTAATTGAGATTTTTCTCCAAATTAATTGAAAAAAGAGAAGTTCAAGCCAACTTTCTGTTCACTAATACCAGGAGGAAATATATGAACAATAAGCTAAAAATACAAGAATATATAGAACAATACGAAAAAATTATAAATATGTGATATTTTAAACCTCAGGTGTAAATATGTTAAACACCCTATTTTTCAAAGAAGAATATGTAAGACTTTGCTCACGCAGTTTGACATTTAGGAAGTTTTGAACAAAAGACAAGAAATGTCATGGCATTACAAGTAAAAAAAATAAAAATGAAAGGCATTTGAGAGAAAAAGTCAAAATTCATGATAGTTTTGAAAATTTAACCTATTGTTTTAGCACAACTATACAACTCACTTGGAGGTGCTTACTGAAAACTTTTATAGTGGGAAACTCATGATATAACGAGGTCTGAAAACCACTTCTAGCAGACTTTTCCGAATCATAAACTGCAACTGAGCAGTTAAGCATTTACGGCAAAAGGTAATGCACTTAATCTCAAGGTGAATCCAAACTTCCACACACTTGCAAATAAATGCTAAAAAATATTAAATATTAAAAAAATTAATATTAATTTAAAAAATAACACAAATTTGTATGACTATAAATTAACTGTAAGTGAGTTGTAAGTAAGTAGTAATTGAGTTGCGTAACTCCTTTACGAATTACGGTTCAAACAAACAGCCTAGTTGTAATGGGGCTTTAAATCATTTACAAATTACAGCCTTTTACGGTCTTTTTTACGTGAAACAAACAACTCTGAAGAGAACAAAGTGTGCTGTGGGTTTTGCTTGGCTACATGTGCACTGAAAGGTGAAGAAATTTTGTGTGACAATTTTGCTAAAGAATTAATGCAGCAAGAGTTTACAAAATCAGTATTTCAGTGTGAAAAATGTGATATCTCTTTAATTTATTTTATGTAACTCTGGCCAAGTCCATTAATTAGAATAGAGAAGAAAAAAATATTTTTTGAGAGAAAGAAAAGAAAAATATATGTCCTTTCTTTTCCCGAGGTCTTGCTTAGCAATCAGTTAGCTTAAGAATTAGCTCATTTCTTGTAACTTTTGACAAACTTTAGAAATAACAAAGTGTTAGAGATTAACAAGGAGGTGTGGAGTTGTCTAAATAAAAACAAAAAAAAAACATCTTAGAAACCCCGTCACTCCTTTTTATTATTATGGGAAAAGCCTAATTAGGCTTTTCTTCTTAAAGCTTCTCTCCAATCTCTCCTCACAAACCCCACAAAACACACACACACACCCACCCAAAAAAAAAAAAAAAAACTCAAGCTAATTTTATCAAAACTTAATTTAGCCATTTTTTTCTCTATATTTCAATTCCATAACTTCGATTAATCCTAGTTTCAACCAAACAACAAAAGAAAGCTAATTTGTAACTCCTTCCAAAACATTATCATAATCCCTAGCTACTTGCTAAGAAATGTGTTTGGAAGCAAAAGTTAGGGTTAAAATTAAGATTTTTGAAAATGGATATATGAAGAATTAAGAATTAGAGTAATTAAGATAGTTGTTTGGATAAAATTAGAATTAGCTAGAATTATTGAAATAGAAAGAGATAAAGAGAAATGCTAGTTCTAACCGTTCCATGAGATTAACAACTTTTGAAGTGGGCGGATTTCAAGATAGTTTTGAGAATGATTTTGGAGCCATTCTTTTTTCATCATTACTTCTAGACTTTCATCAATTTTTTTTCATTTATCAAGA
This sequence comes from Agave tequilana, assembly GCA_038442645.1. Classification (NCBI taxonomy): domain Eukaryota; kingdom Viridiplantae; phylum Streptophyta; class Magnoliopsida; order Asparagales; family Asparagaceae; genus Agave; species Agave tequilana. Next base: position 56,733 of record JAVJIF010034640.1, read on the forward strand.
GTAACAAAAAATAATTCAATTCTTGAACTAACTACACTTGCCACACGAGAGGCCTCAACGTTAGATTAGTGATATTAGAGCCATATTGGTGTTATTTGTTAAGTTGTGGAGCCTAATTATTGTCTTGACGATTTGTCGCCCTTCGCAAAGTAATTATGCGGATCGACATGCGCATTCAAGTCGCCATGGGGATTGGAATGTGGGCGGGAGGGGCCCCTCCGGGGTTCGGGGGCGGAGCCCCCAACACTTTGAAAAATTCTCTGTAGATCTCGAAGGGCAAGGCACTCCTAGTAAAAAGGTTGGGCGAGTTTAGAGATTCAGGTTGAGGGAAAAGTCAAAGTCTCGCTCTAGAGTAGCAGCTTGGTATCACTCCGGAGGAGCACTCTGAAGTATCTAAGCGGAGGAGCAGTCCTAAGTGACAGTACAAAGTAGCAGCTTAGAAATGCATAGCAGAGAAGCAGTCCAGTCTGGAAGCTTCGTGCCTGTGAAATTTGGAGAACCCGTCAAGGACAGTTTGATAATTTCATAACTTTTAACTCTAGTTTTTTCTATAAAAGGAGATGCACCTTCATTGGAGTTGTATGTGTGTGTATGTCATTGTAAATACATAGCGGCTGTGAAGTTTTTTTTCTTCTCCTGTAATCTCTTTGATAATATAGCTGATTTGCGTGCGACTTTATGGTTTTTCTGATTTGAATTTTTCATGTAAAATCCTGGTGTCTTTGATTGCGTATTTGTTCTATGTTCTTTTTTCTTCCTAATTTGTTTCTCAGCAACTAGTATCAGAGGTACGGTTCATTATGGTGGAAAAGAAATATTATAGTCAAAAGGTTAAATGTCACGAACTTTGGATTCTAGTAGATGCAGATCGACGACTACCTGTATCAAAAAGATATCTATCTTCCTCTCAGTAGAAAGGCCTAAAAGCCAAAGGAGATGACTAAAGGCGAGTGGGAAGTCCTAGATCTAAAAGCCCTAGGAGCGATCCGATTATCTCTGGCATCGACAGTTGCATTTTACGTCTACAGAGAGAAGATGACCCAAGACTTGATAGTGGCCCTATCGAAGATATAAGAGAAATCCTCGTCATCCGTTACGCCCCGCAGCCGTAATACACATAAAAGGATACGTGACGAGAGCCGACGATGTATTTTTAAAATAATACGTTAAACCTTAGTACATTAAATCAAATAACAAAGTCTTCAATTTTTCAGCTTTAAAGAAATCAAGTATATATGTCACCGAAGATTTCACTTATTACAACATAATATAAATAAAAAATAGAATCATAAAGTTTCTCACATGATGAGATGAATCTGCCTACTGAAGATCTGCGATTGCTCAAAATACTCCTGGTCCCGTGGAGTCTCCAGATCAGAACCTGAGCAAATAAACTCAGGATCATTAATAGCGACTTAAGTAAGTGATAAAATGAGGGATAAAAAAAATGCAAAATAACAACAACATGCATGGTAGGTATACCTTATCATACTAATATTCAACATATTAGAATCATAATAAAGCACAGTGACATACACTACATAACCATTTATAATAAAAAATGTCCATTATAGAGTCATATTATCAAGAAGTCTATGTATGTTTTTTTTTTAAATGTCATGTTATTTGAAACAGATAATTAGAAATGAGAATCTGTATTTTACGTGAGTTTCATACATACGCGGAAGCACGACCCAGATGTGCAGCGCTGAACCAGTCCCTACCTCTAAGTAGTCAATAACAGTAAATAGCACACACAGTATCACAGTGAAATAGTAGAGTAATAGAAAATTAACAGATGGATGTCAGTCATCCCCCGAGACCCTGCAGTGGAACAGTATTTCGGCTGCGCAACCTGTATCCTCGGTCCACCCAAATTATTGATGCTATCTCCGCTATCAATTTCCCACCCAGTATAAGTTATCTAATAATTATGTCACCTAAATCATTGGGCGTGAACAATAACAGTAATGATGACAATGTAACAGTAGAACAATATACATCTCTCAGTGACTATGGTGACATAATCTATTTCTCAGTGTCATTATGCTCCAGTACAATGGCAATTTCTACTATAATTCAAGATGTAATACAGGGTTCACTATCACACTTCTTTTCTATAACTTCAACAATAATTACTTTTGAATATTTGCCAATAATTAACAATTCACCACTTTAATAATTTTGCATATGATAACTAATTTAAATGGATTCAAAGTAAGAGGAAATTTTTGATTTCAGAAAAATAATGTCTTTTTATGATATACCAACGTCTCGCCATCTTAAAAATTCTAAATAAATTTTCTAATAATAGAAAGTTCAACAATTAATTACTAATTTACCATTCAATAATATAAATAAATAGACATCTCATAATAAACAAAAATAATACTTATAAAGTGAGTAAAGAATACTCACCTGGGCTTATCACGCGTCCAATACCAATTTCTTTAATTCGAAGAAATTTACATTAAATACATTCCAATTAGAAATTATCGAACTTTATATAAGGTAATCAAATTCGAGGTTATCTAGTATTTAAATCAATATGGATAGTCTAGAGCTTAGAACAATATTGTATAATGATGCAATAAGTTTATAGGATTTATTTTGATTTTATTTTCTGATTTTTATTGGGTTAAATGGTTAAAACATGAAAAATCTCTTAATGGGTTTGAATGTTGCAATAGTGAGTTTCAACTTTGAATGAAGTATTTGAACCCAATATGCTCAGTAAATAATACCAAAATTTATAATAGATTATAGAAGTCATCTAATTTTTAATTTCTATTTTTATTATTTTTTGAAACTTTAATCTAATTATTTGAATTGTTTTTAATAGGTTAGCGGGTCTGTTTTTGCAATCGAGTCGGGTTTAGACTGATTAGAATTCACAATCAGTGGGCTGGGCTGGTTATTGGCCTGACTGGATTGGAATTCAGAAATTTAAAATTTTTTTGTGTGGGTTCACTGGCCCACAACCAAGCCCGAGTGCAGACAGCACCCGGGCCGGCCGGCCAGCCCATGGCCCTGCTCTCGGCCTGGTAGAGAGTAACCAAAATTTTTTTCCCTCTGCCTGACCCAGTGGCGGCCCAGGCCACTGAGGACTGGCCTTACCCGGGTGGCGGGTCTGTACCTGGGTCGGGCAAAGCCCGGCTGCACAGACCCGTTGCAGGTTTGTGCAGCAGAGCTGCTCACAGACTGCCATATATATATTTATTTTTTTTTGGTTTTAATAAATTTCAAAAAAATTTTAAAATTTCTAAATTAATAGGGTATTGATACATTACCCTATGTATTTAATTTAGATCATTGGTGTGAGGTTCTTGATGAAAAATATGTTCATGAAAGGAGAAATCTAAACATGGTATTTTAATTTAATTGAAAATTTAAATCGTACAAATTATTTTATTTAGATTTTTTGGATGAGATTAAAATTTCATGAAAAGAGGAATTTTAAACATGATTATTTAAATAAATTTTAATTCGTACGAATTAATTTAGACCTTGATGAGATTTAAAATTTCATAAAAAGAGGGATTTTAAACATGATATTTTAATAAATTCTAATTCATACAAAATAATTTATTTAGATCTTTGGATGAGATTAAAAATTTATGGAAAAAAGACTTAAAAATTATAAATAATTTTTTTAACTTATACAAATGATGTTATTAAGATTATTAGGTGAGATTCTAGATGGAAAATTCGTAAAAATGAGCTACACATTATAAATAATGCTAATTATGCTTTACTTACTTGGATTGATCCCCATAGCCTGCTTCTCAGTTTTCACGCTTCGAGCACGTTCTCCAGTCATGATGAATTATAAGGAGAGAGGTGAAGGGAGAATGAAGAAATTTTAATCTGATGTTTTTTTTTTTACTTGAGAGGAAGAATGAGATGGATCATGTTAATTTATTAGGTTAAGATTTTAGGTTCAGATTTTAGCATCTAGGTTACAACAAAATCAAGCTGTTAAAGAAAAATCAACAAGGATCTTATGTGATCTTTCGGCTTGAATTGAAATTTGAAAATTGACTCTAACTTTGTTCAAATAAGTTAGATTACCCATATAATCACACGCCAATGTGATATTATGGTTTAGATATTAGGATTTGGTATAGGGGAATATGAGTTCGAATCTGGCATAAGCAAGTTAAGTACTCACATATTTTTTTAATTTATATTAGTTTATTTTATTTTATTTTGGGTATTGTACAATATGAGTATTATAATCTATCCACCTAATAAGAAAATTTCGTCCTCGAAATTAAATTTAAGAGGAGAAAGGAGTTACCTAATTATCAAGAAATAGGTAAGGATAGCGATTATGAATAATATCCTCTCGCTCCCACGTCGCTTCTCCGGAGATCACCTGCCCCACGACACCAGAACAAGTGAAATGATCTGCTTCTTTAGCTCCTTGGTGGCCCGGTCTAGAATGGCTATAGGTTTCTCAGTGTAAGATAAATCTGGCCTAAGCTCCAGCTTAGTATCATCCAAACATGATTTCCATCTCTGATATACCTTCTCAACTGAGAAACATGAAAGACATCATGCACGATATCCAAGGATGGAGGCAATGCCAATCTATAAGCCACTTTTCTCACTCGCTCCAAAACCTCAAAAGGTCCTATGAATCTGAGACTCAGCTTTCCCCAATCGTATCACCCCTCTCGTTGGAGATATCTTCAAGAATACCTTATCTCTAGTCTCAAATTCCAGCGGCCTTCTGTTCAAATCTGCCCATTATTTCTGTCTATTCTGAGCTGTCTTGAGACGCTCGCGGATGACCTAAACTTTCTCCACTGTCTGAGGTATAATCTCTGGTCCCAACAGTCGCCTATCACCAATGTCGTCCCAGCATAAAGAGATCTACACTCCCTCCATGCAATGCTTCAAAAGATGCCATCTTAATACTAGCCTGTTAACTGTTGTTATATGAAAACTCTGTCAAATGCAAATGATCCTCCCAAAACCCTTTGAAATTTAGCATGCATGCTCTCAACATGTCTTCAAGAATCTGAATCGTCCATTCTAATTGTCCATTAGTCTGCGAATGATATGCAGTGCTAAACTTCAAGCGTGTTCCCAAGCTTTCTTGGAGACTTCTCCAAAAGTGGGACAGAAATCTAGTGTCTCTGTCAGACACAATGCTGACTGACACACCATGGAGTCTCACCACCTCCTCCATGTACTTCTCTGCTAACAATTTTGTAGACTGTCCTAGTCTAAAAGAGTGATGTGCGCTGACTTCGTGAGGCGATCAATTGTAATCCATACTGCATTGTTACCATTCTGGCTGCAAGGTAAGGCAGTGACGAAGTCCATAATGATGTGTTTCCACTTTCGTTCCGTAATTGGCAGAGGTTGAAGAAGTCTAGCCATCCTATGATGTTCTGCCTTCACTTGCTAGCATACCAGAAGCTTTGTCACAAATCGAGCAATCTCCCTTTTCATTCCATGCCACCAGAATCGTTGCTTTAAGTCTTGATACATCTTCATCCCCCTTGGATGTATGTAATAAGCTGAATTGTGGGCTTCTGCTAATACTTCTTGTCGAACCTCTCCCTTTGGCACACAATCCTGTTACCGAAAGAGTGTTTCATCCACATGGATCTGCATGTCTGACCTCAATCCAGCTTCCACTTGCTCTCTGAATTCTTGCAACTTGAGATCTCCACTCTGAGCTTCTCTGATCTTATCCAAAGGTTGGTTGAATCTGCATAACCATCAATTAGCTAGGAGTTTTTGCCCTTTCAGGAGGTCCATCGCCTCCTCTCCTCGAATGACTCTTTCTGTTGAGTGATCTGTTATTACTTTACATGCTTCAGCTTTCTGCTCAAGGTATCAAGTAGTACATTGATCTTTCCAGGGAGATACTATAAATCATATCGTAATCGGCCATCAATTCTAGCCATCTCTTCTCCCTCAAGTTTAGCTCCTTCTGAGTGAAGATATACTTTAAGCTCTTGTGATCAGTATAGATCAGCACTTATTTGAAAATCACCTAGAGGGGGGTGAATAGGTGATGATGCTAATCAAAGGGCAATTTAAAAATTAAAGCTACAACAATCACCAAGCAAGAGTCACAAGGGATGCAAGCAAGTAGGACAATGATATGATGAGCAAGTAATAAGTGCAAGCAAAGTAGAGTAAGGAATGCAAGAATGTAAACCAATCGCAAACACAAAGATATGTTATCGAGGTTCGAGCACCCCAGCTCTACTCCCCGCCTTCCCCAGAAGGATTCCGACCACTTCCACTATCACAAAGATCTCAATACAATGGAGTACCCAACTCCTACAATCTCAAGAACAAGTAATTATCTTGGTAGTCAAAAGACCACAAACTCTCTCTTTCAAATATCTCTTCCCTTACAAGGTCCTTAGAGAATATTGAGTAGGAATGAAGCTCTTGTTTGTAAGTGAAGAAAGAGAATTAAATCAGAGAGTATTTGAAAAACCTTCAGAAAATCAGTGAGAAATTCAGCACAAAAACCAAGAAACAAGTCTCTTTTGAAAGCCTTAAACTTTTGAATTTTCTAGCAAAAATTTGTTGTAACAAATCTCTCCCCAAACACCCCTATTATAGGAGAGGGCTAGGGTTTAGGGATAAAACATATTTGCTGATGTTTAGGAGGTAATTAGATCAAAATATATCCTTAAACGATTTTTAAACACAAAAGACAAAAATAAACACTCTTAAAAATCTGCCCGTTACTGTTCAAACGGCTACATCGGTCGACCGGGCCGTCGACCGGTAGTACAAAATTTGACCGTTATAGGCTAGCGGTCGACCGACCCGGTCGACTGATACAAACTGTGACTCAAAAATAATATCGGTCGACTGCCCCGGTCGACCGACAGACATGCACACGGATACGTGCATTCTGCCAGGACCTCGGTCGACTGGTCCGGTCGACCGGACCAGCCTGACATAGATTCGGTCGACTGTCGGTAGACTGCCGGTCGACCGGATCAGGTCGAAAACGAAATAAAAAACAGAATTTTGAGAAGAAAATATTTTTTAAACAAAACTATTTTAAACAGGAATTCAGTATGTAACATAAAGAAATTTGTAGAAGAAAGATTTTGTACTAAAATATTTTTGTATATTTTATAGGAAATAAACTAAGAAATAGTATATGCGCAAAACGTGTGTGATTGAGCTTCAAACCTAATCTCTATTCTTTAACATACTATAAACTGAAAAACAAATTACATGAAGACTACTTGTGCTATCTTCAAGTCTTTGAGCCATCCAATGCCTTGCTAGTGCCTTCTCTTCTATGATCCTTCCTTGATGTGCAATTTGCCTTCCTTGCTTTGTGGAACTTAGAAGTTCTTGCAATAGCTAAGCGAATGGTCTCTAAATGGTACAAATCTGAAACTTATCTTAACAAACTTGTTAGTACCAATTAGCTCATATTTGGTTTGTCATCATCAAACACAAAACAATTGAGAGTGTAACCTCTTGGGCCAACAATCTCCCCCTTTTTGATGATGACAAAACAAATAGCTATTAACAAAAATATAGGGTAGGAGAAAACTCCCCCTCAAATTATGCTATACATAAAACACAAGAATATGCTCTAGATACCAATAATTGAAATGATGCACCAATTATTTAAACCATTAAAACAAATATATAAAACACAAAAATTGCTCTTGATACCAAAAATACCAAAAACAACTAAAACACAAAAATTCATAAATCAAAACATATAATTCATATGGAACCAAGACCAAATGAACTTATTTTTGTCCATGTAAACTTATTCTCCCCCTTTTTGTCATACATCAAAAAGGGTTATGAAAAACATGTTTATTCAATAATACAAACATTAAGTTCTCCACAAATAAACGAAAATCTAGCAAAATCAAGAGGTTTAGTGAAAATATCGGCTAGTTGTAAATCCGTGGAAACATAATCAATATCTATATCACCTTTTCTCAAAATGATCTCTAAGAAAGTGATATCTAATCTCAATGTGCTTGGTCTTACTATGTTGATTTGCATTTTTGGTCATGTGTATAGTACTATATTATCACAAAATATTTTTATATGATCAAGTGCAAATCAAAATCAAGGAGAGTATGTTTCATCCAAAGGACTTGTGCACAACAAGCCCCCGCGGCAACATACTCCGCCTCGGCGGTTGAGAGAGCTACGGAATTTTGTTTCCTAGAGGACCATGAAACAAGACATTACCAAGAAATTGACATGTCCCACTAGTACTCTTTCTATCTACTCTACAACCGCATAGTCGGCATCCGAATAACTAGTCATTGAAAGTCTATAGTTTTCGGATACCAAAGACCCATTCCAATAGTGCCCTTAATATAACGAATAATGCGTTTTACCGCAATAAGATGAGACTCTTTAGGACACGATTGAAATCTAGCACAAAGACACACACTAACATGATATCCGGCCTACTTGCCGTTAAATATAAAAAGACTTCCTATCATGCTTCTATATAATTTAATATCAACATTTTACCTTGTTCGTCCTTATCAAGCTTGGTTTAGTTGCCATTGGAGTGTTGCAAGCCTTTGTCCTTCAAAGCCCAACTTCTTTACTAGCTCCTTTGCGTACTTGGCTTGGTTAATGAAGGTTTCCGTCTTGCAATTGCTTGATTTGGAGTCCAAGGAAGAAATTTAGCTCACCCATGAAAGACATTTCAAATTCTAGTTGCATTACCTTCTCAAAA
>JAVJIF010034641.1:0-102963 GCA_038442645.1 Agave tequilana
GATGGATTTAGCTATGGAAATCTCAAGTTGGTGTGAGAAAACAAGACAGAGTTTGTGGTGAAAAACTCAAGAAATCTCTTTTGAAAAAAATTCTTGAAAGCTCTCCTTTTGATATGAAAATATTAGCCCAAAAACAAGTGGAGGGAAAATTCTAAGAGAGGCAGGAAAACTGGATTTAAAACTCTCTTAAATCTTGTATAAAACAGGCCAAGAGAACCCCATTTTATAGGGGATCAAAAACTAGCCGTTGGGAGCCAACTCAGCAGAAAAGTCTACTATCGGTCAACCAGTCGGTCGACCGGCCAACGATCATATTTTTGACCGTTGGGGCCTGCCGGTCGATCGCCCGATCGACCGTTCTCTGGGCATGACCTTCCGGTCGATCGCCCGGTCGACCGGGGCCAGATCCAGAGATCAAAGCTCTCTGGACGGTCGACCGCCCGGTTGATCGGCCCTCAAGCCAAAGGCTGTGCACGTTTTTGGCACATCGGTCGACCGCCCGGTCGACCGACTTCTATCTCGATCGACCAGCCGGTTGACCGACAGAAGGCCAGGTCAGCAAATTTTGAAATAAAAACTTTGTTTTATATACTCTTATAAAATCCCATAAAATCACTAAAAATCTACAAAAAAAAGTTCACTGAAATACTTTGAAGTACAAATATGTGTGATAAATAATCAACACATATTACAAACTTTTTGAGCCATTTTTGTGATATAAAAATTTTTGCCTTAAACAAAAATTCATATTTTTCAAAATCAATCTTTAATTTGAAAAACGATTTTTTCAAAACTTCTCCAAATACAAAAATAAGATATTTTAAACACTTTTGAAGCTTTGTGTATGGATATGATCCAATACACATGTAAGATGAAATATTTATGTTTTTAACAGTAAGTTCTAAAATAAGTTTTGATAAATACAAAACTCAAAACACATGATATAGAAATATCAAATAAGTTTTCTAAACATTTGAACCAACAATGTACATGGATCAAATTCAAAACACATATAAACCATAAAAACTTGTTTTGATGAAATCTAATCATGAAACATTATGATGTATACTTTGAAGCTCAAAGCCAAACTGATATTTTCTAAAATCAAAACTGTTTTATGAAAACACATATAAATTTTGTGTGTGTGTATATGAGCTTGAGCAATCCACAACTAATCTATACTTTACATTTTATCTAAAACAAATATTAACACTTACAAAATTAGACTCAAGTCTTCACGAAAATCTTTTCTTGAAAATCTTTTTTCCTTCTTGACTTGGTCCAAACCTTAATTCAAAGAGCTAGACTCCTCTTGAGTACTTGATGTGATCTTGATGCATGAGCTCTTGAATCAACACATGCTAGCTTCGAAACTTGACTTCGAATCTTTTGTTGAAGCTAAACACCTACTAAGATCTTGATCAAATATCTGAAACTATATAAACACAAGATCATTAGTATTATAACTACATGAGTTAATTATCATCAAAACTAGAGTGATGGGCCTTTGGGCCAACAATCTCCCTTTTTGATGATGACAAAACTCATGGAGTTATATATGCATGGATTAAAGATAAGCTTCATAAATCTCTCCTTAACTCATGCATAGCAATAAACAATAAAGATATTCAATAAAGTGCACAAATTAAACAAACATATATGCATAAATAGAGATATAAATATGCATATATAAACGCTCAAAATTCTTCTCCCCTTTTTTGTTAAACAATCAAACAATAAAGATGTATATGCGATATACATTAATGAAGAGGAGAGACATAAAGTTAGCTCCCCCTGCATACATGCATTACATGAAGAAGGGATGACTAGATCCTAACCCACATAAAGCATAATATACAATGTATAAATGGAGATGTTAAGCTCTCCCTATATACGTGTATCACGTAAAGAAGAGAGATCAAGCTCTTCAATGTGAGATACACTCAACATGAATCTATATATAGAGAAGATGTTAAGCTCCCATTGCATATAGACAATACATATCAACAAATTTTAAAAGAACTTTTAAAACAAAAATTTGAAAGTTCTTGAAGTCAACAAAATGAATATGATACCAATGAAATTAAATAGTAGTTAACAAAATAAAAGTTAATACTACTTGTAAAAAAAAAAATTTAAGATACCAATAGTAGATTTTGATACCAATTGAAGGTGAAACAAGAAATACATTTTGATATTTATGGTATTTATTTGGTATCAAAATGAAATACCAATTGAAATGATTAGCAGTTGAAATACCAATTGAAATGCCAATTGAAATCAATGCATAAGCTTATAAAGATGCCAATTAGCATTTAGAATAAAATCAAACTTAGCATAAGCATAATTTGTGCTTTAAGAATGTAAAGATATTGTAAAACAAGCACAATCAAATCATATATGTATGTATGGAAATATCAATTGAAATTGATACTAATTGAAATTTGAAGTATACATATATAATAAATAAATATGAGTATACAAAAATAAAATTTCATGAAGATCATGTGTATAACTCATACCTACCATTCTATTCATGCACAAGTTTAAAGATATTCAATAAGGGTGTATAAGGCATGATCGTCCATCCAATCGCCCTTAAAGGGTAGAAGTTTTCAAAAATAAGATTTGAAAATAATTATAGATTGAAAACACTACCAAGTGAAGAATAAATAACTTGTTTAAAGTAATTTTTAAAAGAAAACTAGTTAAAGATCCTTCAAAAATGAAATCAAATCATATATTGTCATGAAACATTGCTAAGTACACAAAAATTGTCACCTAAGATCTATAAAGCTCATATAAAGCTTGTGAAAATAAAGTCATGAGTAAATAAAAAATAATGTGAGTGCACAAAAATCTTGTGAGTGCACAAAAATCATGTGAATAGCATATTCATGAAAATAATAAAAATGGTTCAAAACAAACATGAAATTCTTTTTTTAAAAACATGAAAGTCACCAAAACTAAAATTTTCATCAAAACTAAACAAGCATCAAGGTATATGTATGTTTTGTTGAAATTAAAAGTACACATACATATCCAAATATAAATGAGTCCATAATAGAATTTTACATGAAGGCAAGCAACTTAAGGGTACACATGTATATTTATAAGTTTTAGACAAAAACAACATATACATAAAGCAAAACATGTACAAAGATAGGAAAAACAAGTATAAATAAAAGAATCATCAAAACTAGCTTATAAATATACATATAATGAGTACAAATGAGCAATAGAGCACAAACAAATAGTAATCAAGTGTAGCTCACTACTTGTACAAATATAAACACAAGTTTTAACGAAAACTACATCTAAACGAGTATTCACCACATGAAGTACAAAATATGATTATTTAACATAATGAGTATAAAACCAAAAATGCTAAAATTATCAAATGTAAAAGTATGTAAACTAAAATAAGAGTTAGAAATAGTTACCAAAGCATATGAACTATTTTCTAAGTCTCCAAACCATGGTTGTCTCCCGCCAAACATCCTTGATAGCGATGCATCAATTTGGTATGTCCATCTAGCTCATGCATCTACCACCAAGGCATCATACCTCTCACGTCATGTGAAAGCCCACACCTACATCAAACACAAGAGGTGGGGATTTTGGTACCCATTTTTTTTTGGGTCCGCGGTGGTTAGCATCATAAGGAACCCAAACATTTTTATTTGTAAATTTTATATGATTTATCTTATCAAAATAAAACTTTGCTAAATGGCCTTTGCGGCTGCAATGTGTACATTTGTACACTCTAATATGCATATGAGTGGCGTGAGAGTGAGCATGGAGTGCATATGTATGCCATGGGGTTTGTGCATGAATATGTGAAATTTGTTTCTTACGAAACATGGATTCCAATCTATTATGATTAAATACATAATTGCTCAAATTTGAGCTTAAACAATCAAATCTCTTTTTCAAAATATGAATCTCATTTTTATCAAAAGAGGATGCAACATTATTAGCATGGAAAAAATGAGAATCAACTATTATTTTCTTTTAGAAATGTTTCTTTTCTTTTGAAACAATTTTTCTTTTCAAAGAGTTATTTTCTTCCACAACAATTTCTTTTTATTTTTCCACCAAACTAATTTTATTTTTTAAAGAATTATTTCCTTCACAAATGTCATTTAATTTTGAAGACAAAGAAATATTCTCCTTTTTCAAAAATTCATTTTCTTTTGAAACACATTCAAATTTGTTTTTGAAAGAATTATTTTTTTTAACAAAGAAGTATTTTTCTACTTTAATTTATTATTTTCAATTTTTATAAATCATATTTTTCAAGAAGTTTTTGACAAAAAGATGCAAGCTCATCATAAGGTATGTCAATATCTTCTTCTATCTCGGATTCAGAATTTACCTCAAGAGGGTCAACCCCTTGGACCATGTAGTATATATTGGAAGTATCACTTCCATCATCCGAGTCGCTCCCCATATAGTATTGCTTTTATTCACCTAGGGATACATGTGTGTTCCATACTACAAAAGCAAAATCAAAATTAGCAACCCTAGATAAATATTCATCATTTAGGGTAGATTTTAAAGCATGTATGGCTTTTGTATTAGCCTCAAGGTTTTTGCTATTTAAATAATAAGAATCTTTAATGGTGGTAAAATAAACATGAACCCCTAGGGCTTTGAGGAATATGGACATCTTAACTTTCAAGTTTGGATGTTAAGAATGTCAAACAAAGGAGGTGTCATGAAATCCATGTGTGTGTATAATATTGTGATTAGCTAAAATGAGGATCTTTAACTCAAGGTTGTTAGACCCAAATCAAGAGCACCAAACTCTGATACCAATTGAAAATACACCTAGAGGGGGGTGAATAGGTGTACTAGCTAATCTAATGCAAATGATGCGGAATTAAAAACTATTTAAGCAAACTAAAGCTATTAAGCTAACACACAAGGTATAACACAAGAGTGTAACCGAATTCTCAATGAAGGGCTCTGGACTATCTCCTCAAGATTCCTTTAGATTAAGAGTTGAGGTGCCTCTATGGCCCTCTTGGTTGAATACAAGTGTGAGCAAACAATCCCAAGCATATATCAATTAAGCACAAGTATGCCAAGCATATAAAAAGATAAACAATATAAGCATGCAAGATATAAACACAAGTGAGAGAGAGAGAGAGAGATGAGCAATCGCAAACAACGGAGAATTGTTTTGAGGTTCGAGCACCCTTGCTCTACGTCCCCGCCTTCAACACTATGAAGGATTTCTGCTAGAACCGATCCCGCAAGATCACTCGGTGCCGCAACACCTACAATGAGTTCACACTAGAACTCTTGGACTCACTAGTCCCTCTTTTGTTCCCGTGAGAACAACACACGCAAGCATACTAGCTTGCCGAAGCTGCACCTCTACACCGAGCTCCCATAAGAACTCATTACAAAACGAACCCGCAAGTTCGCCTCCTCAAATACAAGATGAACACTTGGTGATGTCTACACTTTGATCACCTAAAAAATACTCTCACAATAAAGCTCCTATAGGATGGATTTAGCAATGGAAAGCTCAAGTTGGTGTGAGAAAAATAAGATAGAGTTGTGGTGAAAAACTCAAGAAATCTCTTTAGAAAAACACTCTTGAAAACTCTTCTTTTGATATGAAAATATTAGCCCTAAAATAAGTGGAGAAAAACTCTAAGAGAGGTAGGAAAAATTGGCTTTAAAATTCTCTTGAAATCTTGTATAAAACAGGCCAAGGGAACCCCATTTTATATGGGATCAAAAACTAGCCGTTGGGATCCAACTCAGCAGAAAAGTCTGCTGTCGGTCGACCGGCCGGTCAACCGGCCAACGGTCATATTTTTGACCGTTAGGGCATGCCGATCAACCGCCCGGTTAACCGTTCTCTAGGCATGACCTGCAAGTCGATCGTCCGGTCGACCTTGGCCAGATCCAGAGAGCAAATCTCTCTGGACGGTCGACCGCCCGGTCGACCGGCCCTCAAGCCAAAGGTTGTGCACGTTTCTATGCACATCGGTCGACCGCCCAGTCGACCGACTTCTGTCTCGGTCGACCGGCTGGTCGACCGACAGAAGGCCAGATCAGCAAATTTTGGAATAAAAAATTGGTTTTATATACTTTTATAAAATCCCATAAAGTCACTAAAAATCTGCAAAAATATGTTCATTGAAATACTTCAAAGCAGAAATATGTGTGATAAAAAATCAACCCATATTACAAACTTTTTGAACCATTTTTGTGATATAGAAATTTTGCTTTAAACAAAAATCCATATTTTTCAAAATCAATCTTTAATTTGAAAAACGATTTTTTCAAAACTTCTCCAAATACAAAACAAGATATTTTAAACACTTTTGAAGCTTAGTGTGTATGGATATGATCCAATATACATGCAAGATTAAATATCTATATTTTTGACAATAAGCTCTAAAATAAGTTTTGATAAATACAAAACTCAAAACACATGATATAGAAACATCAAATAAGTTTTTCTAAACATTTGAACCAAATCCAAAACACATATAAATAATATAAACTTGTTTTGATGAAATCTAATCATGAAACATTAGGATGTATATTTTGAAGCTCAAAACTAAAACGATATTTTCTAAAATTAAAACTGATTTATGAAAACACATATAAATTTTGTGTGTGTATGTGTACATGAGCTTGAGCAATCCACAACTAATCTATCCTTTACATTTTATCTAAAAATAAATCTTAACACTTACAAAACTAGACTCAAGTCTTCACGAAAATCTTCTCTTGAAAATCTTCTTCTCCTTCTTGACTTGGTCCAAAGCTTGATCCAAAGAGCTAGACTCCTCTTGAGTACTTTATGCGATCTTGATGCGCGAGCTTTTGAATCAACACGTGCTAGCTTCAATACTTAACTTCGAATATTTTGTTGAAGCTAAACACTTACTAAGATCTTGATCAAATATCTAAAACTATATAAACATAAGATCATTAGTACTATAACTACATGAGTGAATCATCATCAAAACTAGAGTGATGGGCCTTTGGGCCAACACTTTTAACTATTTTAAGTGAATTAAAAGAGGACTTACAGCACGCTTTCATCGCAAGCCTCTCCTTATGAATCACGACCCGTATAGCCATTTGTTATTGTGATAGAATTTAGTACCTTGCACTATCTATTCTTAAGTTTTGAAATTCTGTATTTTTGTTCACAGGTTTGCCTTCATCAAATTTTGACGTCATTGCTAGGGAGGGACCGTAAGTTACTCTCTTTTTATTTACTTTATTGGTTACTTTTTTCTCTATTCTTGTGTATAAGAGGAGACATCATGAAAATCTTTTGCTGCAGTGGACATATAAGTTGCACTGGACTCTGCTCAAGAAAGCAGAGCCCAAAAGCCCTCAGATTTGCCGTATTCCCGCGGCAATCTGAGTGAACTACTAACTTGTATTTTTACTGGCTGGTTGAATTGTAAAATTTAAAGTTTCAGCAGCTATTTATTTTCTTATTTAACTCATTGTACATACTTTTATAAGCTCAACAGTAAATTGTTGCTTATAAATACTAAAAAATGTTTAGACTGCATTATAACACGTGTCTATTTCGTTATATTTTCTATTTACTGTTGAAGAGTGCTGGAGCTAAGGCATGTGCGCATAGCATTTAATATAAGATTCATTCTTGTATGAAATATTACTTGAGTATTACTTTTTTGCTATATACTTATACACTGTACTAAACGGAATTAAGGGCACATCTTTAAACAATATAAGATGGGAAAGTCATTACCCTCCCTTCGCCTACAAATAATCTTTTCACTCACTAATCCAAGCCTAACTTAAAATTGAGTAGATGTTGTCTCTAGGGACATCTCGAACTCAAATAGGAGATTGACCTAAGGGGGAAGTTGTTAGAATTTGACTCTTGTCAAATCAGTGTTTAAGGTTGGAGATTGAAAGGTGAAACCTCGAAGAACAGTGGTTTGGCATAATTAGGCCCGTTGCTTAGGCACGAATACCTCCCACTGGTCTTGCCCCTACCTGACCGATTAACTTGTGATCAGATTCTGCAATATCTCCTCGTGGACAGTTTAACCAGTTAGGAGTCGTCTAGATTAAAGGTTTACCCAAACTTAGGATAGATTTTTCTTTATTTATATGTTGATTTTCTTGTTTTTTGTTTTTGTTTTTGACATCTTTGTGATATGGATTACAACTATAATTATTCTAATGCATATAGTGATCTATACTTCACTCCGACCTCTTTTGACTCGAATACTACCAACCCGACATATAATAACTTTAACCAACAAAGTACACCGAATTGTTCATATCCAAATCAATATATGCCACAGTCCTAATATTATGAACAAGACTGAAATAACCATCACCATTCTTCACAGAGTCAGTGAGGATGCAAATCCCACGAGTCATATTGTCAACCACCATTCCAACATTCAACTCCTAGTCATGATCAACATATAAAAAAAAATCTGAGGTCACTAAGAGTATAAAAGCCATGATTGAGTCTCAGGAACAAAAGCTGAAAATAATAGACTCACAATTCTCACAAAACTTTCAAATCTAAAATTCTTACTCCATTTTCTAAGTCCCACAACAAGAAGAACCTATGGATTTAGATAGGAGTATGGAAAACCTGATTCAGTCCGAAAATGATTTTTTCCAATATGTCAATAGGCTAGAAGCACAAATGAGTCATTTGATCAATATAGTGAAAGATAGGAATGAGAAAACTCTATGTAACACATTTTCAACCATTCCGGATTGCCCTAACTATATTGAGGAGAATGAAGAATCATGGTGTCTTGGAGACTTTAACCAAGAGTCAATTTCATCACACAAACTTGAACTGGACCAATTCCAATTCTTGGACAAATTGGCAAATTTTTCATTCAATGAGATTGAACTTGAATGTTAATGTGACCCCGATCCCCAACCTTGTAATTCAGTTCACATCTTCGAATCTATGTTGACTCCGGTATCCTTACCCAATTTGGACCAATTTCCTGAGCCAACATTTATTCCATTACCTATAAATCTAGATATTGAATTACCAATTTTGGATAGTCACATTCCATTGATTAAAAAATAATGTGAATTTCATTTCTTTGATTTGGACCAAACTATTGAAACAAATACCAACTCTCGAACCTACACTTGATTTTCTTGAGTTAATAATGGTTCCTGAATCTATCACTCTTGAGCCCATATCATCTATTCCACAAAATCACATTCTATTGTTGGACATAGGTATAGACCATGATGACTCCGTGATGATTTTTTAAGACCGATATATAAAGAGAATAAGTTTCATGATAGGATCTTTCATGATCCTATTCATATTGGGAATTGTAATTATGTAAATAGAAATGATGTCAATAAAGGTGAAATCCGTGAACCACCACATTATTTTAATTTGGTAGCAACGCTTGGCCTAATCCGAGCACCACCGGAACCACCACCTTGAGGTAACATTATCCTTCCCTTTCTTCTTTTTCATGCATTTACACATTCATTCATACATTGAGGACAATGCATGAATCTCAGATGCGGGGGAGGGTTCTAATATAACATAGGTTTTCTTTTTATTTAAATTTTTTTAACATTTTCTTTACTTTTTAAAACTTTTTAGAAAGAGAAACAATATTTTAACCTATTTTTTGTAAGAAATTAAGTTAATTTTAAGGAATAGGAGAATCATAATTAGGATTTCTTATATTTGGTCAAAATAAGATTATTTTTTTTATTTCTAGGATTAGAAAAAAATTTGAAAAAATAATTTAGTCTTGATTTTTACCTTGATGAAATATGCAAACTTTATACACTTACACACTTAGGCTTCAAAAACAAAGATTCTTATGTCTTATAAAAAGAAGAAAGAAAATAAAATAAATAAATAAATATATATATATATATATAAAATTCTCTGATTAAGCTGTGTATTTGTGCCTCATAAAGCATAAGTATTTACGCCTAAAAGTGGTCCATATAATAAATAAAATTCTTAGTCTTGTGGCCTTGTTTGCTCGAGTCCTTAAGTCCTTGGGTGTTTTCTTACTCAATGCTCTAAAATCGTTCAATTTAGGAGTCACCGACTAAAGGCTCGTTACATGGGCAGATTAGAAAGCCTAATAGAATTAAGAAATAATACCACAAAAAATATGAAAAAAAGAGAATAAGGCGTAAGAATTAGAGTTAAAGAATCCTGAGTCGAAATTTCACTTCACGAAGGTGCATATGACTTAGGATAAAGTAATGGACTGGTTGAGACATACAATTTGACTCCTTACATTAATTGATAACATGTTTTTGAATAGAAACTAAATTTAGGAATGAAAATTTTGATTTTCTTATAACTTATAGATTACTTAAACTCTTACAATAAATACTTCAAATATTTTCTCTCTTTTTCAAAATGCTTTTCAAAAATACTAAAATTTTGTTTCTCTTTCATTATAGATTTTGTGGGTGTAATCCACTGAAATCTTCATCGCGAGACAAAACTCGTCCTCTAGGGGTAACCTAAAGGTTTAATGGCTTGTTGCACATGCTAAGTGCGACCGTAATTCCTATGAAAGTGAGTTAGATTAGGTTATCTCTATTTTTTTATTTGTTTTGCTCAAGGACGAGCAAAAGATAGGTGCGGGGGTATAATCGTACACGTATTTTTGCATATTCTTATTATATTTCCATACTTATTTAGTAATATTCCCTACTATTTACTTGTCTTAATGTCTGATTTTTGCATTTGCAGGTTAATGGAGATTAAAGAAGATAATTGCAAACATTCCCCAACTAATTTGGATTTAACTGGGAAAATCAAGGGGATAATGGCAAAACAGAGCTCAAACGGAAAATCTAACAGAAGATATAGAGCATAAGAGATCAATGGAGGAATGCCCCAAGGATTTGACCCATTAGCCAGATCCCTGCCGCAACTGTTTGGTTAGAAATGAGGGAGCGCTTGCTCCCCTTAACTTCAGATGCTCTCCCCCGTTGCATTTTTGCTATAAATACCTGCAAATTTTGAGACAAGGAAAAATTATTCAACAGAGAGATAGGCTAGCTATTTTGTAGTTTGTAACTTAAGTTTTTAATTTTCTTTTATGTAACTTTCATTTTTCTTTATATAACTGAGAGGAGAGGAAAGTTTGATGGAGGAATGAGAGTGGAACTTGTACAGAGGGTAATATTGGTGTCAGTTCTTCTTTTCTTTCATTTTTATTTGAATCGAATCAAAGTTACAGTTTTATGTACTTCTTCTTCTCACATTCTTCTTCTCCTATTTTTAAGGATAATTCAAATGAAACCTATAGAATTGAACATGCCTTGCCATTGCAAGTGCCCTTGATGGCTTATGGTGATGGATAGTCGTTTCTATTTATTTTTTGCTTCATTTTGAATTCATAGTTTAAGTATGAGAATGGGGAAGATTCTATTTACAATTCTTTACTCTCCTTCAAGATGAGGTAAGTCCTTGCCAAGGATTCAAGGTAAGTCATAAATCGGAAGAGGTAAGTAAGTTCTTTTAGGTTTTCTTTCTTTCTTTTAATTTTTAGTTTTATCACGATCATTACCAACTCTCAACTCTATTCACTATTTTCACTTTTTTTTATATAAATTTATTTTTCATTTTCTCCACTTTCTCTATCTATCACTTTCTTCTTAACTTAATAAAAGATTCTTTTTCATTTTCTTTAAAAGAATAAGATAAGAACTTTTAACCATTTTAAGTGAATTAAAAGTGGACTTACAATATGTTTCAATCGCAAGTCTCTCCTTGTGGATCACGACCCATATAGCCACTTGCTATCGCAGTATAATTGAGTACCTTGCACTATCTATTCTTAAGTTCTGAAGTTCTGTATTTAATTGCACAGGTTTACTTCAATCAAGAAGCTTTACCCGCTTGGGATATATTGAAATCTTACTGTTAGAAGTGTGATTTTTCACTTGACAGGTTCAATCTGTAATTCGTTCCGTTGAGAAAGTGAGTACAATTTTTTTGTAGATCTATCATTCCATGGAAGGGAATTGGTAAGAAGTTTTGGTGAGAATAGGTGGGATTAGCTCCCTTAGGATTTTTACTAAACCCTCAGCTATTAAAGGATTTGGTTTGCCTGTACCAACTACCATTTGAGTTGAGCTAGCCATGCTATTCCCCTCAGCATATAAGTTGTCGATGTTTTTGTATTCAATTTAAAAGCCAATGTGTTCCTCTATCTTTAGCCATTATAGGTGTTCGATTGTCATTTCACTTGAAGTGAATATTTTTAAAAAGTGCATAATGTATTTTCTAGATTTTTATTCCACAGATAACTTCTATGAATCTCGATGTGGACTAAAGAAGTGAGTATATACTCCATGGGAAATTTATTAGGAAAATTAGCATTCCTTGTGGAATTTCACCTGTCTCTCATAATCAAAATCCTGGTTCTCAATCGATCATCAACTCTTGATATGTGACGACCTTGATATGAATGTGGAAATATTGAAAATGTTCTGCAAGAGTGCGTCATGATGGTAAATGTGGCTTGATAAGCTATCAGATAAACTCATTCAATGAATTTGTCGGCTATATTATGAGCCTTCTTCAATGAGTTTGGCAACTGCATCACGAGCCTTCTTTAATAAATTTGGCTCGTTAAGTCATTAGATAAACTCATTCAATGAGGTTGACGACGGCGGGGGCTGTTCGATCGTAATAGTCGTTAAGCTGAGCTACGATCTGCCGAAAAGGAGAGGAGGTGGTTAGAGGCATGCCACCGTTACGTATGAAAAAGCTAGGCTACAAAAGCCGTCCTTTAGATCAAGAGAGATGATCAGGAAGAAGAGTCCCTAAAATTGTTGTCTAAGCATGCCCGACTTCAAAATATGACCTATTTTTCCAAACTGAGAGTAGATGCAGGTCTATATACTAGAGAAGAGTGACAAGTCTAAAACCGACAGTTTTGTTATTGTCATTTCTTCAATGTTAACATCATGCATCACAATGTCCTCAGATTTGTTTGGCTCGATTTCAGTAAGCGGTGATGCAATCCTTTGACGCAGCACACTTTTTTTTGGTGCTCTTCCAAACATCTTGGATCCTAAACCCTAATATTACTGATTAGCCTGAGTACTTATCTAATTAGAGGTATGGTGTTAACTTGATCATGGATACTAGTTTTTCAGGAATTTGTCATAGATCGGCATCATGAGCGTGTCGCCGTTTGGATTCGTAAGGCGATAAGCTCCATTTGAGTAGACTGTCTCTACTACAAAAGGTCCCACTGATTTTTGTTGAAATTTTCTTTTGGTCTTATATATCATGACCATGGGTCATCTGACAGCCAAGACAATTTCTCCTTTCTTAAAAACTCATTCTTTGACTTTCTTGTTGAAGGCTTTGAAATTTTGTGCTTGATAGAGCTTGATTTGCTGCTGAGCATGTAGATGTTTATTGTCTAAAGCTTCCAACTCTTGGAGGCGCAATTGATGCTTATCCTCATTTATCATCTCTGTCACTAGGGCAATACACAGAGATGAAATCTGAATCTCTAGAAAAAATGGTGTAGCCTTTGCTGGGGTTCTCACCATTGTGCGGTAAGGCCAAAGGCATTCACCTAACTTCGCGTCCCAGTCGCGTTGACTTTTTGAGATAAATGTTTTGAGAAATTTTTCAATAGTTTTGTTGAAAGCTTCCACAAGGCCGTTGGTAGCTGGATAGTATGCTGTTGAAGACACACTTTGACTTCTAATTTGCTGCAAAATTTTTAGAATGCTTGGCTGACGAATTGGATCCATTATCATGGACGATTCTTTGAGGTACACCGAAGCAGTATAGCACGTACTGCTTAATAAACTTGATCATGTTGGACATCTTTATCTCCTTTAAGGGGGTAACTTCTGCCTATTTTGAGAAGTAATCGGTTATAGGTAAGATAAATCGGTGTTCTTTGGATATTTAGTGGGTTGACTGGTCTGATGACGTCCATTCTCCGCATCTCAAATAACCATGAAGACGATGTTGGGTGAAGATGGCATGGTACTTGATGTATGAGTCACCATAGATTTGACAAGCATGACACCGTTTTGCATAGGCGATAGCGCCAGAAGCCATCTTTGGCCAGTAGTATCCAAGCCTTCGGAGTCGGTCTCCAAGTTTGGTCAGGGTTGGTGAGCCCCATATGTGCCGTCGTGAGCTTCCGTGAGTTCCTTCTGTACCTCTTTGTGTGAAAGGCAGTGGAGTAGGATTCCATCATATGACTGGCGATATAATGTTCGTGTGATTACATTGTAATAGAATCGAGGAGCTTTCCTTTTTATTACAGCTGCCTCCTTAGGATCGGCAGGCAATATGGCGTATAAGACGAAGTCAATGAATGAAAAACACTAATCCCTGAGTTCGGAACCTGTTGATGTCTCGAGAACCTCTTTGCCTTGAAGATCTTCTTTTGGAGTATTGTTTTATTCAAAGACAAATTTTAGACAGTACAAGTCATGGTTGTGGACGAGTACTTCCTCTATCGTTCCGACTTAAAGATCCAGTGAAGCAACAAGGGGTGCTAGCGCATCTGCATATGCATTCCATTACCGAGGTATATGATCGATGCAGAAGCTTTAAACTTCTCAACCATGTTGATAGTCGCGTTGTGGTAGGACACTAAATCTTCATGTCACACTTCGTACTCTCATCGGACTTGGTTGATGATGAGCTTAGAATCACCATACGCTTTGAGATGCTTGACACCGATCTCTTTAGCAAGTTACATTCCAATCAACAGAGCATTGTATTCCACCACATTATTGGAACACAACTCAGTTAATGAGAATGCACTAGGAATCACATAGTTATGTGGGGAGACGAGTACCACCCCCACTCCTGCTATGATATTTCTTCTAGGACCAGTTCTTGACATGCCATCGAAGAATAGTAGCCATACTTGTTCTTCTGCGAATGCATGGGTCGTACAAACTTCAGTGATTTTGTCTGGGCAAATCATCGCAAAGTTTAGAGAATCCTAAAATTTGATGGTTAGCCAAGAAATCCCCACGGCTTGACCTTTGACTTCTTTCTGTGGCATTAATTGCATCTCATATTGCTAGAACAAGATAGCCTACTTCACCAATCTACAGTTTAGCAATGATGGTCTTTTCATGAGCAATCATAGAGGATTGACTCGGGAGACATCATGAATGCGTTGTCCCACAAGATATTGTCGCATCTTCTAGATGTCTAAGACCAGAGCTAGACATTCTTTCTCGACCGGGTAATAGCGGTGTTCAGCTCCGATCATTGTTTTACTCAGGTAGTAGATTGCTTGTTCATGTCCTTGATCATTATTTTGGGCTAACAAAGCTCCCAAAGAATGATCCATAACTCTGACATATATAAAGAAGGATTTTTTTTGATACTGGAGCTGTAAGAACAGGCAGATGCATGAGGTATTCTTTAATTTTCTCAAATGCTTGCTGGCAAGCACTATCCTAGGTGAATGAGACTCCCTTCTTCATTAGCTTGGTGAAGGATAGGCCATGTCCTAAAAGATTTAATATAAATCTTTAAATGTGAAACAATCGTCCTCATAACTCTCTGAGTTCTTTGAGATTTCTCGCGGATTGCATCTCCTAGATGGCGCGGACTTTTTTCAGGTCAAGATGAATTCCTCTGGATGTCATGACAAATTCAAGAAACTAGCTACTAGCTATCCTAATTGCACATATTTATTGTATTATTCTTTATTAAACTTTCACATTTATCATATAATAAATCTGCCAAATTTCTTGTCTTAAATGTCTATTTTGCAGAAGATAATCATGGGGAGAAAGAGGATAAAATCAAATTAATATCAGTTAAAATCAGATTTAATTAGATCTATTTGATTAAAGGAGGATGATCCCAAATTCAATTGGTTAAATTCAGTTTTTGGTGAATCAAGTGGTTAAATCTAAAGATCAACTGAGGATAACATCAAATACAGAGTCCAAATCTAAAGGGATAAATAGATAGAGAGAAGGTCAACGGATGAGATGAAGCAAATTTGACTCAGATTCTGACTGGATATATTTTAGTATTTGAATAATAACTTTTGCTACCAAAATTCACATCTAATGATTCAAGATGATCCAGAAAGAAGACTTAAAGGGCTACAACCTTTAAGTTGATCACTTTTTTAAATTCTATCATTTGATTAGTTATATTCAGCAATCAACACGCCAACAAGCTGCAGATTAGAACTGAATACCACATCAAATCAAGTTTGAAGATAAGAAAAGGATTCAAATTCAGAAATATCCAGCTTTCTATATCTTCATGCTCCTCTAATCTCTGTATTTCCCCTATAAATACCTGCAATCTCAAAGGCAAAAAGGAACGACCAAGCAGAGAGTAGAATTTAGGCTATACTGTAGTTTGTAACTTAGGCTTTTAGTTTTCTTTTATGTAACTTTTATTTTCTTTATCTAACTGAGAGGAGAGGAGAGTTTCATGGAGGAATGAGAACAAGCTTGTACTGAGGGTGACACCGGTGTAAGTTGTTCTTCTTTTCTCTTATTGTTATAAGAATGAATCTATAGTTGCATTTGTAAGTTCTTCTTTGTTTTTTGTGTTCTTTTTTCTTCATTTCTACTTTTCTTCTTTTGGTACCAATTACTATCCAAGTGAGTCTTATAACATTGAAAGAGCCTTGCCCTTGCAAGTGCCACCGATAGCTCATGATGATGGATTTTTAGTCTCATTCTGTATCACTTCATACTTACATCGTCTTGATGATATAATGTGGAAGAGATGGGAAACAACTCTTATGGGCTATGCGCTGATCGCCTCACTTCAAGGTAACATCATTGCCATAGATTCAAGGTAAGTATTTGGCCAAAGGAGGTAAGTAACTTTTAGTTTCTTTTCTTTTAATTCTTTAGTTTAGAACACTATAATCTACCACTTCTTTTATCACTATTTTGCAATTTTTTTTTACATATACATTTTTAGTTTCTCTATCTTCCTAATCTACCATTTTCTTCCTAACTTAACTTTAACTCTTTTTCATTTTCTTTTAAAGAACTAAAAGAAGAACTTTAACCATTCTTTGTAACATAAAAGAGAACTTACTAAAAAGCTTCCATCCCTAGTCCCTCCTTGTGGATCACGACCCGCATAGCCACTTGTTATAGCGGTAGAATTGAGTACTTGCACTCTTTATTTTAAAGCTCTAAAATTCTGTATTTTGTGTGCAGGTAACCTTAATCAAATTTTGGCGCCATTGCCGGGGAGGGACGGTAGGTAATTCTCTTTTTTAGATTTACATTTTTGGTTAACTTTCTTCTTTGTTCTTGGTGTACAGGTTTGACAACAAGGAATTTTTTTTTGCTGCAGTGGACATATAGGTGGCCCTGGACTCTACTTAAGAAAGCAGAGCCTAGAAGCTCTCAGATTTGCTACATTCCTGTGGCAATCTGAGTGAACTACTAACCTGTATTTTCTGCAGGTTGGCTGAATTGCATAGTTTAATATCTGTAGCATTTATTTCCTTGCTTTACTCACTGTATATATATTTCTAACACAACAGTAAAAATTGATTGTAAATGTTAAAAATGATTTAGACTTTGCATTTAGGCACGTTTCTATTTCATTACATTTTCTATTTACTGTTGAAGAGTGCTGAAGCCAAGGTATGTGTGCATAACATTTAGTATAAGATTCATTCTTGTATAAAATATTGCTTGAGTGTTACTTTTTCTATATACTTGTATACTATACTTAATTGATTTAAGGGCTTGCCCTATAAACAAGATAAGGTGGGGAGTCATTACCCTCCCTTAGCCCACAAACAATCCCCTCACTCACTAACCCAAGCCTAACTAAAACTGAGTAGACGTTGGCCCTATGGACATCTCGGACTCAAATAGGAGACTAACCTAAGGAGGAAGTTGATTTGAATTTGACTCTAGCCAAATTGGTGTCTAAGGTTGGGGATTGAGGGGCGAAACCTTGAAAGCTGGTGGTTTGGCTTAATTAGGCCAGTCGCTTTTGCGCGGATACCTTCCACCAATCTTGCCCCTACCTGGCCGATTAACTTGTGGTCAGATTTGGCAATCATACCCCCCGTGGCAGTCTAACCAGTTAGGAGTCGTCTAGGTCTAAGGTTTATCCTAACTTAGATTAGATTTTTTTTCTTTTTATTTGTTTGCTTATTTGTTTGTGTTTGACATTTCCTCTGTGATATGGCTTATAACAATAATTTTTTCAATTTTAATGGTAATTCATATTACACCCCAACCTCTTTTTCGGATATTACTAACCCAGCATATCATAACTTTAACCAACCTAGTGGGCCAGATTGGTCTTATTTGAATCAATATAACCCATGCTGCCGATCTTATGACAATAATTCCCAAATAATTTCAACTCTTTACAGAGTCAATGGGGATTCACCTCTCTCGAGTCTAATTTTCAACCAACTTGTCCTCCTTATCCACCTTGTCCACAATATTTTCAAGATTCATACTCAGTTCTACCAGTTCAAAATAGAAAATCATCAATCTTGGAAATGAGTATGCGTGATTCCAAGCAATAATCACAAAATTTGACGGACTCACAATTTCACTACAAATTTCAAAATAAAACTTCATCTTTTCAAGTCTAATCGCAACAAAACGATGAACTAATCAACTATGAAAAGATGCTTGAAGCCATGACTCAGGCTCAAATCGCTCATAATCATGACATAGATATGACAGTCCAAACACTCCATTCTCACCGTTTGACCATTTCTGATGTCGCTAACCATTCTGTTAGAGCCAAAGAATCATGTTCTTTTAGAAAACAAGATTCCATTTCAGCACAACCATTTGAACTTGCCCAAGCTCCAAATTTTGAAAATGACACTGACAATTTGGCAAGTTATCCCTTTCCTGAAATTGAACTTGAGAATGAATATGATCCTGAACCCCAACTTGGTGATTCAATTCTACTTCTTGATTCAATAATGACTCCGGTGTCTTCACCTGATTTCAATCTTTTCCTGAGTCAATATTGGATCCTGTGCCAATTCATCATGAAATTGAATCACCCATCTTTGATGATCATCATATTAAACTTGACCAATTTCATACTTTTGAAAGTATCATTGACAAATTGGCAAGTTCTCATTTCTATGAAATTGAACTCAATGAGAAATGTGACCTGGATTCTCAAATTTGTGATCCAGTTTAAATTTCTGAATTAATATTGACTCCTGTTTTGTTACCCAACTTGAGTAATATTTTAGACTCAGTTTCGATTCCCACACCTGTCATTCATGAACTTGAATCACCAATGTTAAGTCACATTCTGTTGTTGGGAAATGAATGTGGACTTGAGTTTCAACTTCTTGATTTGGACCCACTTCCTGAACCAATCTCGACTCCTGAACCTTTACTTGACTTAAGTCACTTTCCCGAGTCGGTATTAGTTCCCGTACTTCCTAAGTCCAAGTTAATCATTCCATCTTTTCACACTCCATTTTGGGACAAGGGTGTTAATAAAATTGACTCCGAAATTAATTATGAAATTTGAAAATTAGATGGGGTAAAATATTTAATAAAAATCATTCATGTATACATCATTTTAGTGGGTTGTATTAGAGAGATTTCTGGTGGGTTCTTCTGAACTCCACACAAAGTCGATTGGATCGCATTTCGTGGACCAATCAGACCACCACCAGAACCATCACTTTAAGATAGTATTTTTCTTCCCTTTCTTCTTTTTCATGTATCTATGCATTAATTCATATATTAAGGACAATGCACGAGATAGGTGTGGGGGAGGGTTCTAACATAACTTAGGTTTTCTTTTTATTATTAGGTTTTTTTTTTAATATTAAAATTTTTTTTTTACTTTTAAAAACTTTTTGAAAATAGAAACAATATTTTGACAAATTTTTTGTAAGAAATTAAGTCAATTTTAAGGAATAGGAAAATCATAATTAGGATTTCTTATACTTGGTCAAAATAAGATTATTTGTTTCATTTTTAAGGTTAGGAAGAAAATTTGTGAAAGTAATTTAGTCTTAATTTTACCTTAAAGATATGCATACTTTATACACTTACACACTTAGGGTTCAGAAATAATGATTCTTATGCCTTATAAAAAAAAGAAATAGATATATATATATATATATATATATATATAAATCCTCTGATTAAGCTGGGTATTTGTGCCTCATAAAGTATAAGTATTCACGTCTAAAAGCGGTGCATATAATAAAATCCTTAGTTTTGTGGCCTTGTTTGCTCGAGTTCTTAAGTCCTTGGGGTGTCTCTCACCCGGTGCCCTAAGACCGTTTGGTTTGGGAGTCACCGATTAAAGGCTCGTTACATGGGCAGATTAGAAAGCCTAATAGAACTAAGAAATATTACCATCAAAAAGAAAAAAAATAAATAAATAAATAAGGCATAAGAGTTAGAGTTAAAGAACCTTTAGTCAAAATTTCACAGTCACGAAGGTGCATATGACTTAGGGTAAAGTAATAGACTAGATGAGAAGTACAATGTGACTCCTTACTTTGATTGATAATAAATTTTTGAATAGAAACTAAGTTTAGGATTGAAAAATTCAGCTTTCCTATAACTTATAAATTACTTAATTCTTACAATAATATTTCAAATATTTTTCTCTTTCAAAATGTGTTTTCAAAATACTAACATTTTTTTCTTTCATTATGGATTTTGTGAGTACAATCCACTAAAAACTCTCACGAGACAAAACTCGTCCTCTAGGGGGAACCTAGAGGTTTAACGACTTGTTGCGCATTCTCAGTGCAATCGCGTGACCTGTGAAAGTGGTCAAATAATGTTTGATGTAGTTTTGCTATTTTGCTCGAGGACGAGCAAAAGATAGGTGTGGGGGTGTGATTGCACACATTTATTGTATTATTCTTTATTATATTTCCACATTTATCATATAATAAATCTGCTAAATTCCTTATCTTAAATGTCTATTTTGCAGAAGATAATCATGGGAAGAAAGAGGATAAAATCAAATCAATATCAGTTAAAATCATATTTAACTAGATCTATTTGGTTAAAGGAGGATGATCCCAAATTCAATTGGTTAAATTCAGTTTTTGGTGAATCAAGTGGTTAAATCTAAAGATCAACTGAGGATAACATCAAATACAGAGTTCAAATCCAAAGGGATAATGGATAGAGAGAAGGTCAACGGATGAGATGAAGCAAATTTGACTCAGATTCTAACTGGATACATTTTAGTATTTGAATCATAACTTTCGATACTAAAATTCAAATCTAATGATTCAAGATAATCCAGAAAGAAGACTTAAAGGGCTACAACCTTTAAGTTGATCACTATTTCTAATTCTATCATTTGATTAGCTATATTCAGCAATCAACACGCCAACAGCTGCAGATCAGAACTGAATATCCACATCAAATCAAGTTTGAAGAAAAGGGGAGGATTCAAATTCAGAAATATCTAACTTCCCCTATCTTCATACTCCTCTAATCTCTGCATTTCCCCATAAATACCTGCAATCTCAAAGGCAAAGAGGAACGACCAAGCAGAGAGTAGAATTTAGGCTATACTGTAGTTTGTAACTTAGGTTTTTAGTTTTCTTTTATGTAACTTTTATTTTCTTTATGTAACTGAGAGGAGAGGAGAGTTTCATGGAGGAATGAGAACAAGCTTGTACTGAGGGTGACACCAGTGTAAGTTGTTCTTCTTTCTCTTATTGTTACAAGATTGAATCTATAGTTGCATTTGTAAGTTCTTCTTTGTTTTTTGTGTTCTTCTTCTTTTCTACTTTTCTTCTTTTGGTACCAATTACTATCCAAGTGAGTCTTATAGCATCAAAAGAACCTTGCCCTTGCGAGTGCCACCGATAGCTCATGACGATAGATTTTTAGTCTCATTCTGTATCACTTCATACTTGCATCGTCTTGATGATATAATGTGGAAGAGACGGAAAACAATTCTTATAGGCTATGCGCTGATCGCCTTACTTCAAGGTAACATCATTGCCACAGATTCATGGTAAGTATTTGGCCAAAGGAGGTAAGTAACTTTTAGTTTCTTTTCTTTTAATTCTTTAGTTTAGAACACCACAATCTACCACTTCTTTTATCACTCTTTTGCAATTTTTTTGTACATATCCATTTCTAGTTTCTCCATCTTCCCAATCTACCATTTTCTTCCTAACTTAACTTTAACTCTTTTTCATTTTCTTTTAAAGAACTAAAAGAAGAACTTTAACCATTCTTTGTAGCACAAAAGAGAACTTACTAAAAAGCTTCCATCGCTAGTCCCTCCTTGTGGATCACGACCCGCATAGCCACTTGCTATAGCGGTAGAATTGAGTACTTGCACTCTTTATTTTAAAGTTCTAAAATTCTATATTTTGTGTGCAGGAAACCTTAATCAAATCCCCAGGAAGGGCTTGGTTGAGTTCAATTTCAATTGTTGCGCTCTCATAATGTGGAATAATTTCTTCAGATCTGCAAGATGATCGCTTTTGCTGCGACTTTTCACTGCAATATAATTAACATGGCATTATATGATTTTTCGTATATACTCGTAAAAGATTGTATTCATGGCGCATTGATAGTCTCTCCTGCATTCTTCAAACCGAAGGACATCACAGTGTCACAATGCATCCCTAGTGGTATTCTGAAGGATGTATGCTTCTCGTCTTCACGATACATCTTGATTTGATTGTACCTGAGAGGCCGTCCATAAAGGACATCCTCTTGAATACATACATGTTGTCAATCATGACTTCCATGATCGGAAGAGGAAACTCATCTTTGGGACAAGAGTGTTTAGATCGCGAAAGTCAATGCAAATATGGATCTTCCCATTTTCCTTAGAGATGGGCAGAATGTTGGCCACCCAATCAGGGTGTTGTTCCCCCTTAAAGAAAGCAGAGTCTATAAGCTTTTTGACTTCTAATTCAATTGCTTCCATGATCTGTGGACGAAACTATTGTTGATGTTGTCTGACTGGTTTCAAATCCAGATTGATATTGAGGCGATACATGGCTACTTGATCAATTTCAGGCATGTCCTCGTAATTCCAAGCGAAAACATCATATACTCTTGTATGAGATGTATTAATTCTTCCTTCTTAGAAGGCAATAAGATTTTTCTTATAAATATGGGCTTGGGATTAGCCTCATCT
The DNA here is from genome assembly GCA_038442645.1 of Agave tequilana. Taxonomy (NCBI): domain Eukaryota; kingdom Viridiplantae; phylum Streptophyta; class Magnoliopsida; order Asparagales; family Asparagaceae; genus Agave; species Agave tequilana. The sequence continues at coordinate 23,150 of JAVJIF010034641.1, forward strand.
TCAAGATTTATTTGAACCACTTTATCCTCTGTGAGCGGCTCACGCTGTTCAAGGCTTATGTCCCAAAGAGTATTTAAGCGTTTGATCTAGGGATCGATATCTGACTGGATTATTTCTTCAGTTTCATCTATATTTTCATCTTTCAGGTGATTGGCTGAAACCATATTTACTGAAAGACTTTTGAAGATGGCACCGGCGCTGGAATCTATCTCCTACAATGATGTTCCCGATGAGTGGTGTGATGGACCCACTTTTCAGATTTAGGATCTGATGAGATTAGGGTAAACACATAGCCTAATCCCCTTCGAGTTTTATGGTAGTATTTCGGGATTTTGTCTTTCAGCACAAAGGATCAAAGTAATGCTTGTCTTCCTTTACTGAAATTCAAACCATATCTTTTAGTAAGATCATATCCCATTTTCTCCATTGTACAGTGTCATTTCTTTACATAATGAAAGAATCATGGACACTCGAAATCACCCTCCAAACATTCACGAGTCATTGACTCAGACTCGATCCTCCCAAATAGGATTGTCTTTTGAGCTGTGTATTTGGCTGGCACTTTGAAGAAAGCTCCAAGTGCGTCACTCGCCTTTTCATGTCTCATGAAGGATGATCTTATCAGGACGTGCAATGATGTCAAAGCATGCATTGCATATACAAGATCACTATCTATGTCAGTACTAGTGTGTGACGGTACAGAATCAGAAGTTAACGTAGAAAGGTAAGCCAAATCTAAGTTTTCATTAATAAACCACTCATCTTCAACATTGACGGTGTTATTGAAATTGAATTTATCAATGCTCATTACAAGGGGGTTTATTTCCCAAAGACACTCTTCTTCTGGTTTTGGCTCTGTGTTAGCCTAATTGCCAGAGTCAAGATTTTTAGAGATGGATCCTCAGCAGTTTTGAGAGAATCTTGGTAGAGGAGAGAGTCTATTAAGTAGTTCTCTACCCCTTTGAATGGATACTTTTCACCAATCAACGTTCTCACTTCTCCTTCTTCATCGGCTTATTTCATCACCTGATGAAGGGTAGATGGGACGATGGAGTTGCGGTGATCTATAGGTGTCCCAATAGCAAGTTGTAGGACGTGTTAGTGTTTTCTATTGATTTGCAAATGGGGAAACTTAAAAAATTATTGTAGAAAATTACAAGTAATTAAACAAGAAAATTACAAGAATCTTCTATTGAGATTTCTGGGGAAGTGTGCTGGTAAAAATCTGGTCAGCGCGTGAACACTTTATTCCATTGACGATGCGAGCGATCGAGTCTTAGGAATTTCTTCTCGCATGGTTCCGGAGATTCCTTGAGAGTGAATGATCATAGGGAATTAGCACTCTGAGATTAGAGAACTAGGTCTCTGAAAGTTTAGAGAATTATCTTTTGATTTGCCAAAGTAGCGGAGGTTTTTCTTCTCTGCTCTGAAAAGCCTTCCTCTCTAAAATTCTTCCTAAAAAGTCCAACTTAATTTTTAGCCCCAAGCTCATCCAAAAACGAGCTATTTATAGGCTCTCAGTGGCATAACTCCCCTAAAATTCAGCAAGACTGGCAATAGTTTGTTAGCCTCGCGCCAAAGGCTATTGTAAGCTTCACGTGAGGCTACAAAGCTTTATACGAAGCTAAATATAGGCCTCGTGCGAAGCTAGATAGGTTCACGCGAGCCTATCTATAGCCATTTGACCCGGCTATCTCCACTTAACATAGGAAGAAGTAGGCAGGTGTAACTGTCCACTTAAAGTGGCATTAACAACACTAAAGTAGTGGGGCTAGTCCACTAATAATTGATCAATTACTAAGCCCTCTAGCAGGGCTGAGTAAAACTTCAGGCAAAGCTATTACAATGCTTTAGGTGAAGCTGGAATATGCTTTAGGCGAATGTAGAATTAGGTTCAGGTGAAGCTATAAGTTAGCTCTCTGGGGAGCTCTAAAGAGCTTCCATAAAGCTTCAGGTGAAGCTAGAATTGACTTCAGGCGAAGCTTATCATAAAGTTTCAGGCGAAGCTAGACTCTTAGCCTTTTAACAAGACTGTAAAGCTTCAAACAAAGCTATCCCTTTGGGTTCATACGAGGCTGATTGTTGAACTTACTTAGCCTCATAGGCATGCATAGGCCTCTTCAAAGGCAACACTTGGCTTACCGTCTGCTTCACTGGATCAGTAAAGTTCAAGTCATTACTTTGTCCCTTGAGATTAGGCAGAAACTGGTCATCAGTTGGTCCTGTCACTCGACTTTTATAAATATCGACAAGTTTAGACATCATTCAGACCAGTTAAAATATTATTTGGGAGTTTGTCTTTTCAGAATGTCAACAAAATCCCCTTCAAAATTTTCATAAATCTGCAATGGGATGGTTCAGATTTCAAAATACTTTGAATTATTTCGGGTGTTCAAATCTGTTTGAGGCATGCTGATTTGATTGTTGAAGAAAAGGCCACAAAAATGTAGGTCTAGCTTCTTCGCTTTTATGGTGAGACTATGGTAGGCGAAATTAGTTGGATTCTAGATTCACCTCATGGCTGAATAGCATCGCTGCTGGAACTCTTCTGGACTAATTTTTCTTGCAAAGTGAAGCTAAACTGCTAGATTTGCTGTTAAAAACTTTTAGTATTTAGCTTTGCCTGTGCTTGAAGCGAGGGTTACTACTTTTTCGAGGCAAAGCACTTGAGTGCTTTAGCTTCGCCTACACTTCAGAATTGAAGCGGCAACTGTGAAGCTAGGCCATGAGGCCTATAAATAAGAATTTTACAGTGTTTTAGAGAAATCACTTTCTCTTTTCATTTTTAGGCGAAGCTATGAGGATTATTTTCCCCTCTTCTTCGTGTCTGAATACGAACCTAGGATTTTCACCCTTCACATCTCTTCAAACGAGATCTTATGGCATCCAAACAACATCCAGGCAAAGATGTTGACAACTCTGAGGCGGCGGATGCTTCTCCTCCGGCCATTGAATGACCAACAGCTGGTAGGTTTTGACCTATTTTAGAGATTTTTGATCTCTTTCTGCCAATCTTGGCTAGCCCATGATCGATTTGGTAAGACTCACCCAAAAATTGGTGATCTTAAGGAGTTTATCTCCCTTGATTTGGCTTTCAATACTCTCTTTTAGGATTGAATTTCCTTTTAATTTTGCACAGCGAAATTGGAAACCAAAAGTTTCTTCTTCAAGCTTCCAGGCGAAGCTAACTCAAAAATTCAGGCAAAACTAAGACTTTTAGTCTATTTGACATCACTCAGGTGAAATCAACTCTCAGGTGACATTATGCCTTTAGCCTTTTTGTGGGAGCCTAGCTCGCCTTACCGGTGAAGCTATGCCTTAGCCATTTGAGGCAAGGCTAACTTGCCTTACAGGCAAGGCTATGCCTTATGTAGATTGTCCAAAAATCACCCAGGACAAGTTATCATATGCGAGTCTCACTTCAACGCGAAGATCGTGTCTTGAACTGAAACGTAGACCTTGCATCTCAAGAAGCATGGAGACTTCAGACGCAGACATGAGTAAGCCCACATTTGAGCGAGTCTAAGTAACTCCGCGTCCCGACCAAAGCGAGTCAGAGTAACTCTGTGTTCTAGGTCAAGCGCGAGTTTAAGCAACTTAGCATTCCACTTCAGACGTAGGTCTGAGAAACCCTACATCTCACTTCAGACGCGGGTCTGAGAAACCCTGCGTCTCACTTCAAACATGAGTCTGAGCAACTCCGAGACGTCCGCGTCTACAACAAGCAACGCGAGGTCCGCATCTACAACAAGCAACGCACGCGAGACCCGCGTTTCTGTTGTAACAGAACCCCTATTACTAGGTTAATTAAATCCCCACATAATAGGAGAGTTAATCCCCATTATGGAGAAATTTTAGGGGACGACAATACCCCTATGACTCCCTTTAAATAGTCTGAGTTACTATGAAAGAGGGGGATAACTTCTTCGGAATCAAGAGAATTTCTTTGAATCAAGAGACTCTTTTTTGAATCCAAAGAGAGGACTTTTGGAGAAAAGGAGTAGTCAGTGGATTCTAAACACTTTTCGTGTTAAAAGTAGAGTTTCCCTTTGATTAGTCCTCGAGAGCATCCAGACAGTTGGCCGGTCAACAGAGAACAAGAATCACTCTCCACCGCCACTCAAAGAATCCAGCTTTAAACAAAAAGGAGAACCAAGTATTATTCCATCTTTTGCAATCAAAATCATTCTACTATAATTTTTTAGCCACCCAAAGAAATCTTACACCGACAAAAGGTATTTTTTTTACCAAACTAAGGATGGCGACTTGATTGCTAAAATAAAGAAACAACCAATGAGTTTAAGAATGTACCGTGTAGCTTGTGGCTAACGGGTCGTGTCCACAAGGAGGGATGCGATGGAAGCTTTTCGATGAGTCGTTTTAAAAACAAGGAATTTGTGTTCGTTTTTTTAGGAAAAAGAGAATGTAAGGAAAAGAGATGAAAAAGAGAAATTTCAACTTTCAGAAAAGGATTTGGAGGAGGTGATTTTTAAAAAGCTTTAAGAGTTGTGATGTTGTTTTATAATAAGAAATCAAATCTGGGCTTACTATCTTCCTACTCAATTGTTCATTCTTCTCTTAAAGTATTAAGTCCCTCAAGTTATCATTTGCAAAACTTAAAGTTGCTTTTTTTTTAGAAAGCTTTGAGTAAAGCACATAAGATGCAGAAGGTTTGAGTCCTTTTTCTTCAAGAAAGAGTTGGAATCGGATATTAAAATATAAAGCGCGAAGAAGCAAGAATGAATTAAAAACGATTCATAAGAAGTTCAAGAAAGAATGGTGAATTCAACTATCCATACCCATCCTCATGTGCCTTCAAGAACACTTTCAAAAAGAAAGGCTTTTAAGGGAGGCATGCATATGAGTCATCGGGTCTTTTTCTTTTAAAAACAGAAGAGAAGAAAACAAGAGAGAGTCGATAGCTAGCCCAGAAAAAGTGTTTAGTTACTCATGAAAAGCGAAGAAAACAACGACATAATATAAAGCATACCGTACTGCAAGTGAAAGAGAAATCGGCCCGACTTTTGTATTGCTGTCACTTCAACCTTCAAGTACAAGCTCTCAGTTCTCTCTCTCACAAGTTTTTGAAACTGGACTACAACTTAAAAAGCAAGATTACAACTTTCTTTCTAGCTAACAATGAACCTAGATCCTAAGAAAATAAGTGCAAAATTTAATCCTAGTCTTCGCTGCTTTTTCTCTGCTGAAAGAGGTATTTATAGCCAAAAACCAAAGAATCAGGATCCCGGGAACGTTGGGGGAGCAAACGCTCCCCCAACAACTTTCAGTTGGCCGCGGAAACGCGGCTTGGGCCGCGTTTCCGCGGCACTGGTGTGGCCACATGGCCACACCAAAGGGGAGGAGGCTCCTGGTTTGAAGTGGGGCTCGCATCTCCTGCTGGTTTTCCTGTTGCTGCTTCAACCGTTGACTGAATCAGCTTTTGATTTTCTGGCTTCGATTCCTCGATTCAAGGAGGATTTTTCTCAACCCCTTGATATGCCAAGATATAGCCCAGATTTCTTCACTTCGAAATTATTCTGAATTAATTCAGAATAAAGTGGGCTTTTGGGCTTGTTCCTCATTTATTTCTTTGAGCATTTGGGCCTACATTTAGCAAAGAAAAAAGACACTTATTAATATCATTTATTAGCATACAAGTGTGGTAAAGTGACAGCATAAATGCAATGTATGTGATAAATCACACCCCCACACTTATCTTTTGCTCGCCCTCGAGCAAAACATTATACTAACTAGAATCAATTATTAGACCACTTTCGCAGGTCACTCGATTGCACTGAGCATGTGCAACAAGCCGTTAAACCTCTAGGTCACCCCTAGAGGACGAGTTTTGTCTCGTGAGGGTTTTCAGCGGATTACACCCACAAAATCCAAAAAAGAAAGAGAAAAGGTTAGTATTTTCGAAAAGCATTTTTTATATATATATATATATATTTTGAAGGAGAAAATATTTGAAGTATATTTGTGAGATCTTAAGTAATCTATAAGTTATAGGAATAACAAAATTTTCATTCCTAAACTTAGTCTCCATTCAAAAACATGTCATCAATTTAAGTAAGGAGTCAAATTGTACTTCTCATCTAGTCTATTAATTTACCCTGATTCGTATGCACCATCGTGACTGTGAAGTTTACTAAGGGTTCTTCAACATTAACTCCTATGCCTCATATTTATTTATTTATTTATATATATATTTTTTTTGTGAACTTTTATTCCTCAATTTCATTAGGCTTTCTAATCTGCCCATGTAACGAGCTTTCAGTCGGTGACACCCAAACCGGACGGTTTTAGGGCACCAGGTGAGAAAACACCCCTACGGACCTAAACACCCGAGCAGATAAGGCCACGAAACCAAGGTTTTTATTTATACTATGTAACCCTTTTAGGCGTGAATACTTATGCTTCATGAGGCATAAATACCCAGCTTAATCAGAGGATACACATTATTTATACGAGGTACCCCTTTTAGGCGTGAATACTTATGCTTCATGAGGCATAAATACCCAGCTTAATCAGAGAATACTTTTTTTTCAAACTTGTCTAATTATCTTTTGCATAAATACTAAGGCTTGCTTAGGCCAAAGCACCTAGCTACTCAATAATTAGACTTTTTTTTTATGAGGCATAAGAGTCTCTGTTTTCAAACCCTAAGTGTGTAAGTGTATTTTGTGTGCATATGTCATTAAGGTAAATATCAAGACTAAATTACTTTCCCAAATTTCTTTCTGACTCTAAAAATCAAACAAGTTATTTTATTTCGACCAAGTGTAAGAAATCCTAATTATGATTCTCCTATTCCTTAAAATTGACTTAAATTCTTACAAAAAATATATCAAAATATTGTCTACCCTTTTCAAAATTTTTTTTTATTTTTTTTTATCAGCCATGTTAGAACCCTCCCCCACACTTATCTCATGCATTGTCCCCAATGAATGAAAGAAATGTATAAGTGCATGAAATAAAATGGAAAGGAGGAAAGTTACCGATACACTGGGTCAAAAAGACCCATTACCGTTTCATCTACCGGCACCGATTCCAAGAAAGGTTTAAGGCGTTGACCATTTACCTTAAAGTCATTTCCATTCTTGGGGTCACTGATCTCAACTGCGCCGTGTGGAAACACGGTCTTTACAACGAATGGCCCAGTCCATCGTGATTTCAATTTTCCTGGGAAAAGATGAAGCCTAGAATTGTAGAGTAAGACTTTTTGACCAGGGACAAAGATTTTTATTATGATGTGCTTGTCATGGAAAATCTTCACTCTATCTTTAGTGATCCTAGCATTTTTATAGGCCTCATTTCTCAATTCCTCCAATTCGGAAATTTGTAATTTCCGAAGGTCACCGGCCTTAGTCAAATCGAAATTCAACTGCTTGATTGCCCATAAGGCTCGGTGCTCTAACTCCACGGGCAAGTGACAAGGTTTGCCATAGACTAACCTATAGGGAGACATTCCTAAAATCGTCTTGAAAGCGGTCCTGTAGGCCCATAGAGCATCTACAAGTTTTAAGGACCAATCTTTCCGGTTTTGGTTCACAGTTTTCTCCAATATAAGTTTGACTTGTCTATTTGAAACCTCAACTTGCCCACTGGTTTGAGGATGATATGGTGTGGACAACTTGTGAGTTATGGCATACTTTCGCATAAGGGCTTCAAAAGATCTATTGCAAAAGTGGGTGCCATTATCACTGATGATAGCACGAGGGGTTCCGAAGCGGGAAAAAATGTTCTCTCTCAAAAACTTTATGACAACTTTGTTATCATTAGTTTTACAAGGAATGGCTTCTACCCACTTGGACACGTAGTCCACAGCAACCAATATGTATTGGTTCCCAAATGAGTTAGGAAATGGACCCATAAAGTCGATGCCCCAAACATCAAAGAGTTCTATTTCTAGAATTGGGTTAAGGGGCATCATATTTCGATGTGAGATCCTACCTACCATTTGGCATCTAGGGCACGTCTTGCAATAATCATAGGCATCCTTGAACAGAGTGGGCCAATAAAACCCGCTTTGTAGCACCTTTTCAGCAGTCTTGCGGGGACCAAAGTGTCCACCGCATGCAAGTTCGTGACAAAAGGACAGAACACTCCTAACCTCCTCATCGGGAATGCATCTCCTAATAATTTGGTCGGAACAGTACTTGAAAAGATACGGTTCCTCCCAAAAGAAATACCGGACTTGGGATAAGAACCGGTAAACATCATTTTTGGACCAATGAGACGGAGTTTGGTTTGTGACTAAGTAATTCACTATATCAGCAAACCAAGGTTCCCTAGAGATAGCTAAGAGATGTTCATCAGGAAAATCCTCATTGATGGGTAATTCGTTGCATGGAGAATTGGGAATCCGTGAGAGATGGTCAGCAACGACATTTTCTACACCTTTCTTGTCTCGAATTTCGAGATCAAATTCTTGAAGAAGGAGGATCCAACGAATGAGTCGGGCCTTGGCATCCTTCTTCATCATGAGATACCTAAGTGCAGAATGATCGGTGAAGATGGTAGTTTTGGACCCTAGTAGGTAGGGACGAAACTTCTCTAAGGCAAACACTACAGCCAAGAATTCCTTCTCGGTCGTAGTGTAGTTCAGTTGAGCGTCATTGAGAGTCCTACTAGAGTAGTAGATCACATGCTGCTTGTTATCAATACGTTGTCCTAGGACAGTGCCTATGGTAAAATCAGAAGCATCGCACATAATCTCAAACGGCTTAGACCAATCCGGTGCAGATATGATTGGTGCAGAAATCAGCTCTCTCTTAAGCTTCTCCCAAGAAGTGATACAGTCAGCATCGAAAGTGAAGGACACATCCTTAGCTAACAGATTAGTCAAGAGCCTAGCAATTTTGCTAAAATCCTTGATAAATCTTCAGTAGAATCATGCGTGTCCTAAGAAGGATCTAATGTCCTTAACGCATTTAGGCATGGGAAGCTTAGCAATAACCTCGATTTTGGCTCTATCCACTTCTATTCCTTTCTTGGATATTTCATGACCCAAGATAATTCCATGTTTCACCATGAAGTGGCATTTCTCCCAGTTTAGTGTCAAATATTTTTCAGCACAACATTGGAGGACGAGTTCTAGATGGTGGAGACATTGAGTGAATGAATCTCCGTAGATGGAGAAATCATCCATGAAGATTTCTAAGAAGCGCTCTACCATATCAGAGAAAAGACTCAACATGCAACGTTGAAACGTTGCTGGGGCATTGCATAAGCCGAATGGCATTCGACGATAAGCAAATGTCCCAAATGGACATGTGAACGTAGTCTTCTCTTGGTCCTCAGGAGCGATAGGGATCTGGTTATAGCCCGAGTAATCGTCCAAGAAGCAGTAGTACTCGTGACTCGCCAAACGTTCAAGCATCTGATCAATGAAGGGAAGTGGAAAATGGTCCTTACGAGTTGCAGCATTCAGTTTCCTATAGTCAATGCAAACTCGAATCTTCATGGGAAGTCGAGTTTGAACCAACTCTTTGTTCTCGTTTTCCACTACGGTGAAACCAGATTTCTTTGGGACCGCGTGGACAGGACTGACCCATTGGCTATCCGAAATGGGATAAATTATCCCATTGTCTAAGAGTTTTATGATTTCAGCATGAACAGCCTCTTGCATAATAGGGTTTAACCTACGCTGCGGGTCTCTCTTGGGTGTGGGGTCTTCATTGAGATGGATGCGGTGTTGAACGATGGTAGGACTTAATCCCTTAATATCAGTCATAGTCCACCCGATGGCTTCCTTATGTTTTCTTAGAATATCTTTCAAATCTTTTCTTCCCCGTCATTTAAATGAGAGGCAATGACGACGGGAAAGGTCTCTTGGTCGCCTAGATAGGCGTACTTGAGATGCGCAGGAAGGGCTTTCAATTCTAAGGAAGAGGCAGGCTCACTAGAAGGACTAGTCAAATCTGTTGGCTCCATTGTAGGTGAAATTGGATTTGAAGCCCAATTCACGGTAGAATCTACCACCTGATCGAGATTAAAGTCATCAGACTCTAACTCGAAGTCAATCTCCATTTCTGATTCCAATTCTTCCCCGTGTTCACTTGTCAAGTTCTCAATTTGGTTTACTTCAAAAGTTTGGTCCTCGATGTCACGGGGTTGTTTTCCTAGATGGAAGACATTGACTTCTCTAGTCATGTCTCCAAAGGTTAACCTCATGGACCCATTCCTGCAATTGATGATGGCATTAGCAGTGGCAAGGAATGGTCGACCTAGGATGACCGGAGTTTGAGCCCTACGATTGGAGTTGGACACAGGTTGTGTCTCCAAAACTATGAAATCGACAGGGTATATGAACTCTCCTACCCGAATCAGGACATCGTTAATTTCCCCTTTTGGAACTTTAACAGAACGGTCAGCCAGTTGGATGGTGACTCGAGTTGAACTAAGGTCACCCAACCCGAGTTGTTGATAAACAGAGAATGGAAGCAAGTTATACTTGCTCCCAAGTCAAGAAGTGCACGACTAATCTCGGCTTGTCCTATTGTGCAAGCAATGGTAGGGCTACCTGGATCTTTGTACTTGACAGGGATAGGACCCGAAAATAGCTCACTAATATTAGTGGCTAGGAAGACTTTCTTAGGAACATTAGTCTTTCTCTTCTTAGTGCACATGTCCTTAAGAAACTTAGCATAGGAAGGAACTTGTTGGATGGCATCAAGAAGTGGCACATTTATTTTCACTTGATTAAACATCTCTATTATCTTGTCCATGTGCGGGTTTTGCTTGTTGTTTTTCAGCCTATTCGGAAATGGTACTATAGGCTGGTGCACCTGGCTGGCTAACTTGTCTTTTTCAGACTCGTCCGAATTGGAAGAAATTGGATTGGATGAGGTGGAAGCTTGATTGTGGTTGTGCTGAATAGGATTGGTGGGTGATAACACTTGGTTATCAACTTTCTTTCCTGACCTCAATGTATGCACAGCATTACATTGATTGAATGAAGGATCCTCAGCCAAATGAGCTTGTTGGGAATTCCTCGGATTGGTGACTGGCTGACTAGGCAGGGTACCCTTTTGTCTCTCATTCTGTGGGTTGGCTAGTTGGCTCATTTGAACCTCTAACCTCTGAATGGTTTGCATGAGAGAGTCTTGGTTTTTCATATATCTCTCCATGTTTCTCTCAAAGTCAGTCATTCTTCTTTCCAATTGAGGATTCTGGAAGGAGGATTGTGGAGCTTGGTTAGGAAAGTTCTGTTGATAATTCGAAAAGTTTGGTGGATGGTTGGGAGAATTATTATGGAAATTGGAGAAGTTGGGTTGATGATTGGAAGAATTATTACCATGATGGAAGTGGTTAGCATGATTGGATCGTGAATGGTCATTGTTGTTCTGGCTCCATGAGAAATTAGAGTGATTTCTTCAGCCGGGATTGTACGTTGGAGCGTAAGGATTGTTGTTCGGCCTTGAAAAAGCCGCATTCATCGGTTCGTGATAGGATTGCTGAGCCTGAAACACTGGGCATTCCTCGAATACATGGTTCATGGCTTGACAGTAAGTGCAGCCCGGGGGTGGAAATTGGTTCGGGCTGACTTGATTGACTGGACTTGGTTCTTTCGTCTCTAGAGCTTCCAGTCTTCTAGCTAAATTAGCTAACTTAGCCTCATTAGCGATGGACGATTCTATGGAGTGGAGACCTCCTTTTGAAGAGATGGAGTTAGGATTCTTAGGGGTCTCACTCGCAGATTCCTATTGGATGGTTTTCTCAGCTAAATTTTCATACAAATCCCATCCCTCATCTTCATCTTTCTGCAAGAAACCCCCTTGGCACATACTTTCTAAGAGGGTTTTGGTGGAATAGTCTAAACCGTCATAGAGAATTTGGCATTGTCGCCATTTCTCTATTCCATGATGTGGACATTGGACAAGGAGGTCCTTAAAGCGTTCAAAGTACCTCCAGAACGGTTCACTAGGCTCTTGCTTAAATTGCATGATCGTCTTCCTAATGAGAGCGGTTTTATGGATAGGATAGAATTTCTTCAAGAAGACCTTGATGAAACCATCCCAAGATGTGATGGAACCGGCTGCTAAGCTATAGAGCCACTTTTTTGCTAGGTCCTTAAGTGCAAACGGGATAAATATCAAACTAATAGCATCGTCTACAAGGTGTGGGATTTTCATCATAAGACATACTTCCTCAAATTCTCTTATGAAGAAGTAGGCATCTTCAGACTCTAGACCATGAAATTTGGGGAGTGTGTTGATGAATTGAGGCTTGAGCTCAAAATTGTATTCACCAACCGATGGAAGTGAGATGCATGATGGAAGTGAGGTCCTAATGGAGTAGAACATATCCTGCAGTGATGTGGATTGAGCCATTACCGGATCTGGTCTTGGTTCAAACTTACGTGGTGATGTGTGTCTAGTCAACCTAGATGAATTAGGGTCTCTCGACCACACTTGTATACACAATCACAATCACAATCACAACAAGTTCAAACAGCGGTCAACAATAAAAATCAACCAAGCCTAGTCTAAGGTACCCTTGACCTAGACAACTCCTAACTGGTTGATTGTCCACAAGAGGTAGAATGTAGACCTTGACCACAAGCTAATCAGCCAGGTTGGGGCAAGATTGGTGGGAGGTTTTCCGTCAAAAGACGTTCCTTAATTAAATAACCACCACTCTTCGGGCTTTCGGCCCTCAATCCCTTTCCTTGACACTGATTTTACAGGAGTCAATTTCCAACACTTTTCCTCTTTAGGATAATCTCCTATTGAGTTCGAGATGTCCCTAAGGCCAACGTCTATCAAATTTTAATTAGGCTTAGGTTGTGCGTGCTTGGAGATGGTTTGTGGGCTAAGGAAGGGTAATGACTTCCCCACCTTATCTTGATTTTGGTTTTGCCCTTAGAATAGATTCGTGCAAGTGTGCAAGATATAGGAAAGTAGCATTCAAAAGCAAAATCACCTAAGAATGTTTCCTAAACTATATGCTATGCATACATACCTTGTCTCCAGCTCTCTTCAACAGTAAAATAAAAGAATTGAAAAGACTTGTGCCTAGAATGCAAATGTCTAATCAATTTTTAACATCAACGAATCTTTTACTGTTGACTTAAAAACAGGGATGTTGGATAGAAGCACTAGCACAAATATGACATATAAAAACTAAAATTTTTTCGAGCAATATGTCCTGCAAAACAAAGTTTTTAGTAGTCCCAAAAAATTTCAGATTTGCAAAGCAATTTCTTAAAATTCTGTTTCCTACTTTCGAGAGTAGGGGCACAGAATTTTCAAGTCTTCTTGGCAAAGCTTGAATGCTAGATCTTGATCTTCGAGTCCCTGAAACAAACACACAAAAGTTGTTAAAACAACTACACCGTTCCCTCCCCGGCAACGGCGCCAAAAATTGATTGCTAAAATAAAGAAACAACCAATGAGTTTAAGAATGTACCGTGTAGCTTGTGGCTAACGGGTCGTGTCCACAAGGAGGGATGCGATGGAAGCTTTTCGATGAGTCGTTTTAAAAACAAGGAATTTGTGTTCGTTTTTTAGGAAAAAGAGAATGTAAGGAAAAGAGATGAAAAAGAGAAATTTCAACTTTCAGAAAAGGATTTGGAGGAGGTGATTTTAAAAAGCTTTAAGAGTTGTGATGTTGTTTTATAATAAGAAATCAAATCTGGGCTTACTATCTTCCTACTCAATTGTTCATTCTTCTCTTAAAGTATTAAGTCCCTCAAGTTATCATTTACAAAACTTAAAGTTGCTTTTTTTTTTAGAAAGCTTTGAGTAAAGCACATAAGATGCAGAAGGTTTGAGTCCTTTTTCTTTAAGAAAGAGTTGGAATCGGATATTAAAATATAAAGCGCGAAGAAGCAAGAATGAATTAAAAACGATTCATAAGAAGTTCAAGAAAGAATGGTGAATTCAACTATCCATACCCATCCTCATGTGCCTTCAAGAACACTTTCAAAAGAAAGGCTTTTAAGGGAGGCATGCATATGAGTCATCGGGTCTTTTTCTTTTAAAAACAGAAGAGAAGAAAACAAGAGAGAGTCGATAGCTAGCCTAGAAAAAGTGTTTAGTTACTCATGGAAAGCGAAGAAAACAACGACATAATATAAAGCATACCGTACTGCAAGTGAAAGAGAAATCGGCCCGACTTTTGTATTGCTGTCACTTCAACCTTCAAGTACAAGCCTCAGTTCTCTCTCTCACAAGTTTTTGAAACTGGACTACAACTTAAAAAGCAAGATTACAACTTTCTTTCTAGCTAACAATGAACCTAGATCCTAAGAAAATAAGTGCAAAATTTAATCCTAGTCTTCGCTGCTTTTTCTCTGCTGAAAGAGGTATTTATAGCCAAAAACCAAAGAATCAGGATCCCGGGAACGTTGGGGGAGCGAACGCTCCCCAACAACTTTCAGTTGGCCGCGGAAACGCGGCTTGGGCCGCGTTTCCGCGGCACTGGTGTGGCCACGTGGCCACACCAAAGGGGAGGAAGCTCCTGGTTTGAAGAGGGACTCGCATCTCCTGCTGGTTTTCCTGTTACTGCTTCAACCGTTGACTGAATCAGCTTTCGATTTTCTGGCTTCGATTCCTCGATTCAAGGAGGATTTTTCTCAACCCCTTGATATGCCAAGATATAGCCCAGATTTCTTCACTTCGAAATTATTCTGAATTAATTCAGAATAAAGTGGGCTTTTGGGCTTGTTCCTCATTTATTTCTTTGAGCATTTGGGCCTACATTTAGCAAAGAAAAAAGACACTTATTAATATCATTTATTAGCATACAAGTGTGGTAAAGTGACAGCATAAATGCAATGTATGTGACAAATAACGACTCCACTGGGGACTTCCTTCTCTATTCATGAGAATGTTATGGCGCAAACCGATGTCCGGTTTCTCAGAAAGATGGAAGAATCTCTTGTCATTGAATTCGATCAAGGAAAGTCTGAGGAGTTTCTTTCCTCGGGCTCTGCCAGTCCCAAGTGATGCGGTAATACCACACAGTCTCTTCAGAGACTCACTCTCGAATCTCTTCGGAGATTACTCTTGGGGTGGCCCGCCCCATTGCTTACAATGCAAAGGGTGCCGCTTCTGAAGAGGTTCTAAAAATCTCACATGCAGCCCATGCTACCCGCGTCAACATCTCTCAGGAGACCCGCGAGGCAAAAACGGTGGCGCACGATCAAAGGGACGGTGAAGACCAACTCTACCATATTTCTCCTCTTCAAACTCTGCAATTCTAGGTTGCCGGGGGTTCCCAACAATCCATGCGGTTTAATCAGAATGCTGAACGTCGATGAAGATGCCACACTCATCGACAATAGCATGAAGATGCTGCAAAACCAATCAGTTCTGCAGACTCAAAACACGAGGTTTGTACCAACGTTTCTCTCAAGCAACACGAGGTCCACATTTTCATCCCAGAACGCGAGTCTCGCATTCATCAACAACACGAGGTTCGCGCCAAATGCGATACCCGTGTTTTGACGGCTCCAAAACGCGAGGCCCATGCTCTTTCTGTCTCAGAATGTGAGGCCCGCATTCATGAGGTCCGCGTTTCAACTCAACGCGAGGTCCGTGTTTCAACAAGGAAACGCGAGACCCGTGTTCAGCCAAAAAGCCCTCACCTCTAGGGGTTAGAGGCTAGTTCCTCAGACGTCCCTTCAACAGACTTGAGGGACTACCTGACAAGAAAAAGGAGCGTCCATCAGATTACCCCTCGATGCCACTATGATAACTAATCACAGAGTGCTCTTTGATTGTCATTGCGGCTTTCAGACAAATAAACCTTCGATATTTAGCCGGTTGTCAACAGCTTCAGAGTCAACCAAAAGATGACGATCCCAGAAGAAGAAATCATTCTCTCACGTCGAGTACCGAGAAGTGACTACAAACATGGTGGGGCTGAGTTCCACACCAAGTAAGTCCAAAGGGAAGCAACTGGCTGTCAGCTCAGAGGAGTCGGATGCTAATTGATCTCCAAGTTTGAAAGATATCCTTATCGAACCTGAAGGGGTCTATCGACACACTCGGACATGCACGGGAATGATCGCCCCAGTCGACTATAGTCTGTTGGCTAGGAAAATTAAGGGGAATTATAGGTACTCTGCCTTTATTGAATCTCAGTCTTTGAATTTCAGTTAGGGGACAACTGTTTTTGCTTACATGGCGGAAACTCTCGAAGAGTTGGCCAAGCAATTTGAAGAGCAAGCCCGAGTCCAACGAGAGCAATTCGATATGATTTGAGCTCAGCAAGAATCTATCGACACTTTTAAGCAGATACTATCACAACTACTTAAGGACAAAAAAAGCAGAAGTCCAAGACTTCTTCTAAGAAGTCTAAGGGTAAACGAAAGGAAGGGGAAAGCTCATACTCTGTGAAAACTGAGGGCATTCTAACTCTGAACCACCAAAGTCTTCATCTGAAGAGGAGGATAACTCAAAGCACGAGAGCACTCATTTCAAAGGATGAGTAAATTGGAGCAACGCTTGGAGGCCCTCGCTAGCCGAGACGGACTCCAAGAAGTGAAGAAAGTCAGACCCTACCTAGCAGAGTGGAATACAGCTCCCTAAACTCCCAAATTCAAGGCACTGACCTTTCACACTTTTGACGATAAAGGGTTACCGAACCAGCACATATACAACTTCAAATCCCAAACGGAGAATGTAGTACTAAATGGTGGCATTTTGGCTCATCTATTCAAGGCACCCTTGAGGCCGTCGCCTTTGAATGGTTCATGAAACTTCCTGCTGGCTCAATTAAAACATGGGCCGACCTCGAGAAGTTATTTTTAGCTCATTTCTTTGAGGAGATTCGGAGATCTCGGTGTCGACTCTTCTTGCAGCCAAGTAGAGGAAAAAATAATCCATCAAAACCTTCGTCGAGAGATTTCAGAGCATAGCACTCTGTAGTCCTAGTGGCATGACCCAGTCCGCACTGATCGGGACATGTCGTCATAATATGTAACACCCCGATCCGGCGGGTACGGAGACGTTACTGCGACGTATATACGAAGGTCAGAAATACCCTCACATATATACGCTAAGCATCAGTACAGGAAAGAATCAGAGTACGGAAGCAAATGATGCATTATACATTCCAACATATGAGTACAATTACAAAGTTATCACCAGAGGTGATAAATATTACAAGAATATTACATCACTGATAGGCGCAAATGATAGAATACAAAGAGATGTACATGTATGAACAGTATAAGGCACTCACGAGTCTACAAAAGGAAAACTCGAGAGGCGCACAGGGGGCCTAGAAGGATAAGGCTCCAGACGGTCTGCTGGGGATCCATGCTTCAGCTGCGCCACTCTAATCAGCAACTGGGGGAATCCACACGCTCCAAGCTCCATGACCTGGACATGAGGATCCAGGGGAGTCAGATAGAACTCCCCAGGCGAGTGGTGATACGAATGCCAAGTGGCGAGCAAAGATAAGAACACGTGTAACGATAAAATCGAATCATAATCATGCATTGAAAACCGTGTTGTGAGCATAAGCATGCAGGAGCAAGTAGACATAGAACAAGTGATATCAAACAGGAAGTACTCATGGTATGATAAGGTAAGAACAGGAGACTGGTGGAATAGAATACGGGTGGTGAAACCGGGTGTAAGCAAGTATTGTGTAATAATCATAAAACCGGAAATCCGAAGTAAAACCCGATACAACCAATCATGACAAAGCATACGACAGGTCCATAGCTGGCATCTTTTATTATTATTATTATTACTCGTCCTACCCTGATGTCTAGATATGTGAACTAGCGTCCCAGCACACATATATCCACATCTGAGTAAAGCAAGGTTGTTATTGGAAACCTAACGGGGGTATCAACGAATAATGTTTACAGTGGGTCCCGTACAAACCCGGGACCACGGCCCAGGATTGTTCCGTTGCTAGGTGGACGGAACCTGCCGCAAGGCGATCAGGAGGGTCTTATAGGATGCCCTTATCAAGATGGTACCAGGAAGGAGGGAGCCAGCACTCCCCTCGGTCGCCTGGAGGCCCACAGGTCAGACCGAAAGTTTTAGTTGCACAACATGCCTAGTACTACTGTAAACACGAACATGTATTGATAGCCGCAAGTTTCCCCCGACCCGATGTAAGTTGTCCAGTTTTATGGTTTATTATGTAATTATCAATTTACGGTAATAGCAGGTGCAAGACATGATCAGGAGTTCAGGAGTACATGAGTACTGCAGATTCAGGTCACTGTATATATAATACAGGATAACAAGTACAAGATTCAAGTCACTGCATGTAATGCAGGATAACAAGTATAGTATTCCCGTAAATGTGATAATCACAGGTCAAGTATTAATATGTCAAGAGGCAAGTATATCATGCCGGGTGTCAAGTGATAGCATGACAGGAGGATGATATTTGGCAGGTGACCAATCATGTCAAGAGATTGATATTAGTCCGGTGGCAAGTCATGTCATAACAAGGGGCCTTGCTAAGTAGTAGCATGTCTGGTGTCAGGTGATAACACATCAGGTGTTAAATAGCAGCATGTAAATGACATGTATGAAGTAATGGCATGTTAAGTGTTAACATATCAGGTAAGTACATGGCTTGTGATAGAATAGTAGCTGAGCACAACCAAGCGGAGCTGAGCAAGCTGGAGACACAGACAGCAAACAGTATTTAACACTGGAGCGTCTGGCAAGGTTGCCGGGATAACTCGGCTTACAGTGCGAGTAGAAAATCCGGCAGCTTCTC
Organism: Agave tequilana; assembly: GCA_038442645.1. NCBI lineage: Eukaryota > Viridiplantae > Streptophyta > Magnoliopsida > Asparagales > Asparagaceae > Agave > Agave tequilana. The sequence goes on from JAVJIF010034641.1 coordinate 41,858, forward strand.
GCCTAGACGAATCTAGTGGTAAAGCGCTGAACGCTGATCATGATAACCAGGCGGAGCTGAGAGACCTGACGGTCTCAACTCACTTCTCTTTTGAGATAGTGAGAGACCGGAGGCTGAGAGACCTGACGGTCTCAACTCACTTCTCTTTCGAGATAGTGAGAGACCGGAGGCTGAGAAACCTGACGGTCTCAACTCACTTCTCTTTCGAGATAGTGAGAGACCGAGGCTGAAGGGTCCGGAAGCCAAGAACGCTCGGGGTTTAAGCGCACTATCGGTGGCTACTAGCCATCCCAGGAGTGGGCAGAAACCCAGAGTCCAACGACCACGAAGGGTCGGCCACGCATGGTATAAAGCAGTAAAATACATCACAGGCATGGTATATGTACAAGAATTAAACTACCCTAATACAAGCATTCGTCACAGTGCAATACATGTCCAGTCATTGGCACTCGGCCATACACAAATACAGGGACCCAGCCCAATACAAAATACATTTAAACATGGAATAGAATACATGTCGATCCGACAAAGCGGGGAAACCCAAATGGAGGCGAGGACACTCGCCTAAAGCTCCAGAAAGGCCGAAAACTAAGAAATCCCGGGAACTCGCGCACGCGCCATATAATAAAATATATATATATTTAGAGAGAGAAAGGGAGGAGGAGAGAGAGAAAGAGTTAGAGAGAGAAACCTAAAGAAGGAAAGGGAGATTTCTAGAGAGAGAAAATCTTAGAGAGAGAAAGGAGGGAGATCTAGAGAGAGAAAGAGATTAGAGAGAGCAGGGAGAGAATTTGGAGAGAGAGAGAGACGGTTAGAGAGAGAGAATTTGAAGAGAGAGTGAGAGAGTTGCTTAGAGAGAGAGAGATGAAAGAGAGAGAGAGGAGAGAGAAAAAAAGGGAGGGGGGCTGTTGCCCCCCCCACAGCCGTCCACGGCCAGGCTAGGAGGCCTGGCCGTGGCCCTGTCAGGGTCGGCGCCGGCGGCCCTCCGGTGGCCGCCGGCCAGGGGTGGCGCGCCGGCCACCCCAAGGGGAAGAGAGAGAGATCCGGGGAGAGAGAGAAGTGGGGGCAGAGGGGCTGCTGCCCCCCCTCAACCTCTGGTCACGGCCTGGCTTTGCCAGGCCGTGGCCAGGCCAGCCCTGGCCATGCGGCCAGGGGCGCCAAGGGGGCGGCGCTAGGGGCGGCGCCGCCAGACAGGGGCAGCCACGCTGGCCGCCCAAGTAGGGGAGAGGGAAAAAGAAAAAGAAAGGAAAAGGAAAAGGAAAAGAAGAAGAAAAAGAAGAAAAGGAAAAGAAAGGAAGGGCTCGCCGGAGTCGCTGGGCGGCGGCGGAGCCTGGCCGGAGGTATCGGCGTTGATGGTGGTGGTGGTCAGTTCTTGGGGAGGAAGAGAGAGAGGGAGGTGGGAGAAATTGAAGGGTGGAGAAGAAAGAGGAGGAGATAGAGAGAGAGAATTGAGGGAGAGATTAGGAGGTGAAGTGAGAGAGGGGGAGAATTTTGGGGAAAGAAGGAGGAGGAGGAGGCGGTCGCTGGCGCCAGGGGAAGGAGAAGAAAGAAGGGAAGAAAGAGAAAAAGAAAGAAAAAATGAAAAGGAAAGGAAAAGAAAATAAAAAAGAAAAAGGAGAAGATATTTTGGAGGGTTGTGTGGTGGAGGAATTTTTGGGGAAAAAGAAAAAGGAATATAGAGGAAAAGGGAGTGGATGGGAAAAATAGGAAAGGAAAGAAAAAGAAAAATAAGTTAGATGATATTCATGGATCTGGGAAAATCCCAAAACATCGAAAATGCTGGAAAATTGGACTGATCCGGAAAGGTCTCAAAAATTCTTAAAAATAATAAATATTATTTTAAGGTACATGGTGAAATCAATTTTCAGAAATAAAATCCCATTTTCAAATTAAAAATTCAGAAGTCAACCGCCGATACCGGTCTACACCGGTTCGGCCGGATTTTGATAAATTCTGAAAAAACCCAAAAAATGTATTAAAGAATAAAATATGATTTTAAGAAGTAAAGTGAAAGCGAAATTCAGAAATTCAATTCCGATTGTAAACTAAAATCCTGGAACCAACCAGCGATACTGGCCGACACCAATCCGGTGGAATTTTGATAAATTCATAAAATCCTCAGAAAAAGTATTTAGATAGGAAATGTGATTTTAAGAAATAATGTAAAAAGATATTTCTAGTAATTCCAATCTGTTTGTAAATTAAAAATCCAGGAATCGGTCAGCGGTGTTGGTCGACACCGGTTTTGAAGATTTACAACTTAATTCAGGAAAATTCCAGAAAATCATAAAAATCTAAAATATTGGAAAACGATATTTAAAACTGAAATCGGTCAAATCTAAATACCAGAAAGACCAAATCGAGTAATACCCTAGGATCGGGTCCTCGGTTCAGACTAGGGCTGACTCCGAGTCCGTGAATCCGGATCCAAGACAAAACGATCATATAAATAATTCATAATACAAAACAAATACAGGAAGTAAATCGAAAAATACGATCAAAAAATCTGAATACGCAACTAAGTACGTATTCTAGGAGCGGGGTGTTACAATCCATCCACCTTACAAAAAATTGCGTCCTCGCAATTTCGATAAGGGGTAAATTGAACACAAAGGGGACATGGACGGGAATTATACCAATTAAGATATGAAGCACTATAGGTAGAGCTCTCAAGTTGACTGAACAATAATCAGAACATAGACATCCTCTGCACTTCCGGCTGTATAAATCTTCGAACAATGCCGAATAATATTGACTGATAACACAGCTTTGCAATAGAATTTCCGCTGTACTGCATACTTAATATCGCTCCAAGAATGAGCCAGAATACTGAAGATAAAGAAAACCCTGATAGTCCTGAGCATAATAAAGAAGACCGATAATTGAGAATTCCGAATACCAGGCATCAATCACTCTGAAAGATATAGCCGAGAATGTAGAATATCCATAGAGAATTCCGACTACTGACTTCTGAAAGATAACCCGATCGTGGATTAATCCTGAGAATACCCGAACTTCAAAGAGTTGGCCGAAGAGATCATATAATAGCTTCATTCAGAACTAGCCGCTACCTCTCTAGTCTATTCATATCTTAAGTTGGTATAAAGGCTTTCAAAAACCAAAACAGGGGAAAGATGGAAGGGATTAGGAATCAAAGGAAGAATGATCAAGAAAGAATAGATAACTCTGCACTTGTAGTTGGAGTGTATAACCAGGACTCATGCATTCCAGTTGCAAATTTTTTTACCATTAATTTGCCGTCTGGACGTACTGAGGATGTAGAGCCTAGGCTCTGATACCATCCTGTAACGCCCCGATCCGGCGGGTACGGAGACGTTACTGCGACGTATATACGCAGGTCAGAAATACCCTCACGTATATACGCTAAGCATCAACACAGGCAAGAATCAGAGTACGGAAGCAAATGGTGCATTATACATTCCAACATATGAGTACAATTACAAAATTATCACCAGAGGTGATAAATATTACAAGAATATTACATCACTGATAGGCGCAAATGCGAGAATACAAAGAGATGTACATGTATGAACAGTATAAGGCACTCACGAGTCTACAAAAGGAAAACTCGAGAGGCGCACAGGGGGCCTGGAAGGATAAGGCTCCAGACGGTCTGCTGGGGATCCATGCTTCAGCTGCGCCACTCTAATCAGCAACTGGGGAATCCACACGCTCCAAGCTCCATGACCTGGACATGAGGATCCAGGGGAGTCAGATAGAACTCCCCAGGCGAGTGGTGATACGAATGCCAAGTGGCGAGCAAAGATAAGCACACGTGTAACGATAAAATCGAATCATAATCATGCATTGAAAACCGTGTTGTGAGCATAAGCATGCAGGAGCAAGTAGACATAGAACAAGTGATATCAAACAGGAAGTACTCATGGTATGATAAGGTAAGAACAGGAGACTGGTGGAATAGAATACGGGTGGTGAAACCGGGTGTAAGCAAGTATTGTGTAATAATCATAAAATCGGAAATCCAAAGTAAAACCCGATACAACCAATCATGACAAAGCATACCACAGGTCCATAGCTGGCATCTTTTATTATTATTATTCGTCCTACCCTGATGTCTAGATATGTGAACTAGCGTCCCAGCACACATATATCCACATCTGAGTAAAGCAAGGTTGTTATTGGAAACCTAACGGGGGTATCAACGAATAATGTTTACAGTGGGTCCCGTACATACCCGGGACCACGGCCTAGGATTGTTCCGTTGCTAGGTGGACGGAACCTGCCGCAAGGCGATCAGGAGGGTCTTATAGGATGCCCTTATCAAGATGGTACCAGGAAGGAGGGAGCCAGTACTCCCCTCGGTCGCCTGGAGGCCTACAGGTCAGACCGAAAGTTTTAGTTGCACAACATGCCTAGTACCACTGTAAACACGAACATGTATTGATAGCCGCAAGTTTCCCCCGACCCGATGTAAGTTGTCCAGTTTTATGGTTTATTATGTAATTATCAATTTACAGGAATAGCAGGTGCAAGATATGATCAGGAGTTCAGGAGTACATGAGTACTGCAGATTCAGGTCACTGTATATATAATACAGGATAACAAGTACAAGATTCAAGTCACTGCATGTAATGCAGGATAACAAGTATAGTATTCCCGTAAATGTGATAATCACAGGTCAAGTATTAATATGTCAAGAGGCAAGTATATCATGCCGGGTGTCAAGTGATAGCATGACAGGAGGATGATATTTGGCAGGTGACCAATCATGTCAAGAGATTGATATTAGTCTGGTGGCAAGTCATGTCATAACAAGGGGCCTTGCCAAGTAGTAGCATGTCTGGTGTCAGGTGATAACACATCAGGTGTTAAATAGCAGCATGTAAATGACAGGTATGAAGTAATGGCATGTCAAGTGTTAACATATCAGGTAAGTACATGGCATGTGATAGAATAGTAGCTGAGCACAACCAAGCGGAGCTGAGCAAGCTGGAGACACAGACAGCAAACAATATTTAACACTGGAGCGTCTGGCAAGGTTACCGGGACAACTCGGCTTACAGTGCGAGTAGAAAATCCGGCAGCTTCTCGCCTAGACGAATCTAGTGGTAAAGCGCTGAACGCTGATCATAATAACCAGGCGGAGCTGAGAGACCTGACGGTCTCAACTCACTTCTCTTTCGAGATAGTGAGAGACAGGAGGCTGAGAGACCTGACGGTCTCAACTCACTTCTCTTTCGAGATAGTGAGAGACCGGAGGCTGAGAAACCTGACGGTCTCAACTCACTTCTCTTTCGAGATAGTGAGAGACCGAGGCTGAAGGGTCCGGAAGCCAAGAACGCTCGGGGTTTAAGCGCACTATCGGTGGCTACTAGCCATCCCAGGAGTGGGCAGAAACCCAGAGTCCAACGACCACGAAGGGTCGGCCACGCATGGTATAAAGCAGTAAAATACATCACAGGCATGGTATATGTACAAGAATTAAACTACCCTAATACAAGCATTCGTCACAGAGCAATACATGTCCAGTCATTGGCACTCGGCCATACACAAATACAGGGACCCAGCCCAATACAAAATACATTTAAACATGGAATAGAATACATGTCGTCCGACAAAATGGGGAAACCCAAATTGAGGCGAGGACACTCGCCTAAAGCTCCAGAAAGGCCGAAAACTAAGAAATCCCGGGAACTCGCGCACGCGCCATATAATAAAATATATATATTTTTTTAGAGAGAGAAAGGGAGGAGGAGAGAGAGAAAGAGTTAGAGAGAGAAACCTAGAGAGGGAAAGGGAGATTTCTAGAGAGAGAAAATCTTAGAGAGAGGAAGGAGGGAGATCTAGAGAGAGAAAGAGATTAGAGAGAGCAGGGAGAGAATTTGTAGAGAGAGAGAGACGGTTAGAGAGAGAGAATTTGAAGAGAGAGTGAGAGAGTTGCTTAGAGAGAGAGATGAGAGAGAGAGAGGAGAGAGAAAAAAGGGAGGGGGGCTGTTGCCCCCCCTCACAGCCGTCCACGGCCAGGCCAGGAGGCCTGGCCGTGGCCCTGTCAGGGCCGGCGCCGGCGGTCCTCCGGTGGCCGCCGGCCAGGGGTGGCTGCGCCGGCCACCCCAAGGGGAAGAGAGAGAGATCCGGGGGGGGGAGAGAGAGAGAGAAGTGGGGGCAGAGGGGCTGCTGCCCCCCTCAACCTCTGGTCACGGCCTGGCTTTGCCAGGCCGTGGCCAGGCCAGCCCTGGCCATGCGGCCAGGGACGCAAAGTGGGCGGCGCTAGGGGCGACGCCGCCAGACAGGGGCGGCCACGCTGGCCGCCCAAGTAGGGGAGAGGGAAAAAGAAAAAGAAAGGAAAAGGAAAAGGAAAAGAAGAAGAAAAAGAAGAAAAGGAAAAGAAAGGAAGGGCTAGCTGGAGTCGCTGGGTGACGGCGGAGCCTGGCCGGAGGTGTCGGCGTTGATGGTGGTGGTGGTCAGTTCTTGGGGAGGAAGAGAGAGAGGGAGGTGGGAGAAATTGAAGGGTGGAGAAGAAAGAGGAGGAGATAGAGAGAGAGAATTGAGGGAGAGATTAGGAGGTGAAGTGAGAGAGGGGGAGAATTTTGGGGAAAGAAGGAGGAGGAGGAGGAGGCGGTCGCTGGCGCCACGGGAAGGAGAAGAAAGAAGGGAATAAAGAGAAAAAGAAAGAAAAAATGAAAAGGAAAAGGAAAAGAAAATAAAAAAGAAAAAGGAGAAGATATTTTGGAGGGTTGTGTGGTGGAGGAATTTTTGGGGAAAAAGAAAAAAGGAATATAGAGGAAAAGGGAGTGGATGGGAAAAATGGGAAAGGAAAGAAAAAGAAAAATAAGTTAGATGATATTCCGGATCTGGGAAAATCCCAAAACATCGAAAATGCTGGAAAATTGGACTGATCCGGAAAGGTCTCAAAAAATTCTTATAAATAATAAATATTATTTTAAGGTACATGGTGAAATCGATTTTCAGAAATAAAATCCCATTTTCAAATTAAAAATCCGGAAGTCAACCGCCGATACCGGTCTACACCGGTTCGGCCGGATTTTGGTAAATTTTGAAAAATCTCAGAAAATGTATTAAAGAATAAAATATGATTTTAAGAAGTAAAGTGAAAGCAGAATTCATAAATTTAATTCCGATTGTAAACTAAAAATCCTGGAACCAACCAGCGATACTGGCCGACACCAATCCAGTGGAATTTTGATAAATTCATAAAATCCTCAGAAAAAGTATTTAGATAGGAAATGTGATTTTAAGAAATAATGTAAAAGACATTTCTAGTAATTCCAATCTGTTTGTAAATTAAAAATCCAGGAATCGGTCAGCGGTGTTGGTCGACACCGGTTTTGAAGATTTACAACTTAATTCAGGAAAATTCCAGAAAATCATAGAAAATCTAAAATATTGGAAAACGATGTTTAAAACTGAAATCAGTCAAATCTAAATACCAGAAAGACCAAATTGAGTAATACCCTAGGATCGGGTCCTCGGTTCAGACTAGGGCTGACTCCGAGTCCGTGAATCCGGATCCAAGACAAAACGATCATATAAATAATTCATAATACAAAACAAATACAGGAAGTAAATCGAAAAATATGATCGAAAAATCTGAATACGCAACTAAGTACGTATTCTGAGAGCGGGGTGTTACATAATATGCAAACTTTCCTATTCGCTCGGGAGTGACAGAATGTCGCACTTGGAAGTAGTTGGTGCTACAAGGCGAACAGGCGGAAGAGATCGTTGCCCAGGTCAGGGCTGAAGAAAAAGACAGCAAACCAAGATCTGATAAATCAATGCGACACACACAGAGTCGTCTTCTCAACCTAGAAGAAGGGATATTCTGGCAACGGAAGCTAAATCATCTCCAAAGACCTAGTCAATCAAGAGAGGTACGGCTTCCAATCAACCACGTGGAAACAAATCGTACTCCTTCAAAGATGAACACGTGGTCTATTTATTCAATTTACTCTAAAAGAGTAACAAGCTAAAGCTTTTGGAGATCAGACGCCCAAAGAGGTGGGAAAGACAGAAGATTCCAACTACTGTTTATATCACTGGATTCTGGGATACCTTACTAAGAACTGCTACAACTTTAAGATGTCCTGCAGGCGCTAATCGATGCGGAGGTGCTAAAGCTTCATCCAGAACAGAAGAAGGTGACCACCAATAATGACAACTACATCACCGATTCCATTTGGACACAAAATTTTCTGCTAGCACAAACCGGAGTGGTTTCCATCCCGAAGGAGAACTTAGAGTGATCAATACTGATCGTCACAACCAGAGGGAGAAAGGTCTTATCCCCATCCCTACTCCTCAAGGAGAGACAATGTGGGTTCATCCTGGCATTGTCAAAAGCCAGCAGTGGACAACTGTTACAAGCAGAAAGTCTAGAGGCAGGGCTAAAGTATCCTCCAGCAATGTGGTGAGCATCTCTATGAGAGAAACTGAGGAAGATGTCATCTTCCTTACTAGTTCGGGAGACGAGGAGTCCGCCTTTGTTGCTGACACGGGCATACCTTCCACATCAAAGAATTAATCTGGCAAGCAGTACCTAAAACAGTACGGTGAGCCAGTAGCAAGTCCCAACAGCCAGCTGAGAAGGTAATTGAGCAGTCTATGAGGCCATCTGTGGAAAAGCAGAAAGAGCTTCAAAATATCAAAGCTCTTCCGAAAAGTGGTGGGGGCCATCAACTCCCTTCCATTTTGATGTCTTGGCTCAACTATCCAACATCCCTGCTCAAATCACTCTCTATGAGCTCCTGAGGCTTTCAAAGTCTACAAGAGATGCTCTAAGAGAAGCATTAGCAGATGCAGAGGTTTTCGTAACCCAGATTCCCGCTACATGTTATGAGGAAGATAGAAACCATTGCCACCATGCCTCGAAGTAGCTTCCCTACATCACTTTCACCCCAGAAGACATGCGAGTCAAAGGGAAGCATGGTAGACCCCTGTATTACACAGAGTATATCAAATCATCTGAAGTGAGCCATATTCAAGTTGATCCAGGATCCACGTTGAGCATTAAGCCCTAAAGGGTAATGCATCATTTGGAGATCCCTACCAATCGGTTGAGCGCCATTAAGATAACCATCTATGGCTTCAACACGAATGGTACATGTCTGATGGAAAAAATCGAGTTCAAATGTCAGATTGGGGACCTAAAATCAGAGGTGACATGTTATGTCATTAACGCTGACACCTCGTACAATCTGTTGTTGGGACGACCTTGGATTCACCGCAACACCATCATCTCATCCACTCTTTATCAAGTAATGAAATACGTTGTTGGAGATGGAAAAGAGAGAACGTTGATTGCCAAAAGGTATCCATTCAATGGAGTTGAGAATTATTTTACTGATTCTCTCCTTCATCAAAATTCTCTTAAGGCTGATGAGAATCCACACCCAGAAGAACTTGACTCTGGCAACGACGCAGAGGAGCCAGAAAAAGACGAATGTCTCTGGGAAATAAACCTTCTTGTAATGAGCATTGCCAAGCTCAGTTCTGATACCAGCACTAATGTCGAAGGTGAGTGGTTCATCAATGAAAATATAGATTTGGCTTACTTTTCTTCATTTACTTTGGATTCTGTGCCGTCAGATACTAGCTCTGACATGGACAGTGATCCTTGGTTAGCAATGAATACCCTAACATCATTGCGTCCACCAACGAAGTCATCTCTCCTGGTATGAGAAAAAGTAAGAGATGCACACAATGCCTTTTTTGAAGTACCACCCAAGCGAAAGGGTCAAAAGCCAATTCTATTCGGGTGGATTGAGACGGAGCATGTAGCTTGCAAAAGCTTAGCAGGTAATTCTGAGTCTCCATAATTCTTCCATTATGGGCAGAAGCCATGTCACATGATGGAAAGAATGGGGTATAATTTCACCAAGGATCATGTCTTAATTTCGGCAAAAGAAAACGAGCACTACTTCATTCATTTGTACCGAAACGCAAAGACCCCAATTACTACCACAAGACCTGAAGGGGACTCGGTTATATATCTTCGCCAGTCTCGTCAGATCTCGATTCTAAAAACAGGATAATTATGACAGCTCATCAGTAACATCGTTGTGCGACTCAGATGTTAATATCTCTCAGTGAACATGTATCAACCAACCACGTTCAAGATGATGGAGAAATACTTTCAAATCTGAAGAATTGATCCAGTCGGACACTGATCTATGGATTAAAAACTTAAATACTCTTTGGGATATTTACTTTGAACAACGCGAACCACCCACTAAAGATAAAATGACTCAGATAAATCTTGGAGATGAAGCTAACCCATGCTCATCTTCATAAGTGAAAGCTTGTCACCTTGCGAGAAAGAAGACCTAATACATCTCATATGAAAGTATATAGATGTCTTCTCTTAGAATTATGAGGACATGCCCGGGCTCGATCCCCAAATTGCTATGCATCATCTCAACATCAGCCAAGACGCCAAACCAGTTAAACAACAATAACGACAGTTCTGTCCCGAGATCATGGAAGCAATCGAATCAGAAGTCAAAAAGCTTATAAACTCTAGTTTCGTCAGGGAAGAGCAACATCCTGATTGGATGGCCAATATTGTTCTCGTTCCCAAGAAGAATGGAAAGATCCGGATCTGCATCGACTACTGCGATATGAATGCCGCCTGCCCTAAAGACGAATTCTCTCTCACGATCATGGATGTCATGATCAACAATACGTGCGGTTTTGAGAGGATGACTTTCATGGATGGCTTCTCAGGGTATAATCAAATAAAAATGTACCGTGAAGATGAAAGCGCACATCCTTCAGAATGCCTGTGGGAGCCTACTGCTACACAATGATGCCCTTTGGCTTGAAGAACATTGGTGTGACATATCAACGTGCCATGAACGCGATTTTTCATGAGTATATACGTAAGACCATAGAATGCTGCGTTGATGACATCATTGTGAGTGCCGCGACAAGGGCGATCACCTTGCGGACCTGAGGAGGGTGTTTGACATCATGCAGGCCCACCAGTCGAAGATGAACTCGACTAAATCCTTCTGGGGGTGACCATGGGGAAAATTTATTGGATTTGTTGTTACATTGAAAGGAATTCATTTGGTTCCCGAGAAGATCACTGCCGTCCAAGAGATGCAACCTCCAAGGAATCTCAAAGAACTCAGAAGTCTACAGGGACGATTGACGTATATCCAGAGATTCATATCAAATCTCTCAGGATGCTGCCAACTCTTCACCAAGTTGATGAAAAAGGGAGTCTCATTCGTCTGGGAAAATGCTTGCCAAGAAGCATTTGAAGAGATCAAGGAGTATCTCACATGCCTGCCTTTTTTGGTAGCTCCAGTATCAGGAAAGCCTTTCTTGTTATATGTTCGAGTGATGAATCATTCCATGGGAGCGTTACTAGCCCAGAACAATGATCAAAACCCGATCATGAAATCTACTATTTAAGTAGAACAACGATTGGGGTGGAACACCATTACAACCCAATTGAGAAAGAATGCTTAGTGTTGGTCTTCGCAGTCCAGAAGATGCGACACTACCTCACGAGGCAACACATTGAAGTCATCTCCAAAGTCAATCCATTATGATTGCTGATGATGAGTCCATCTTCGTTGAATAACAGACTAGCAAAATGGGTCATATTGCTTTCAAAATATGAGTTGCAATTCATGCCACAAATGGTGATCAAAGGTCAAGTTGTGGCAGATTTTCTGGCCGCTCATCCAAATTCAGGAACATAAAAATTTTATGACAATCTCCCAGACGAGATCGCTGAAGTTAACTTATTCAACGCCTCTCCAGAAGAACAAGTGTGGCAACAATTTTTGACGAAGCATCAAGAATGAATCCTGAAGGAAATATCCTTACAGGTGTGGGAGTAGTACTTATCTCCCCTCATAACTACATGATCCCTCATGCATTTTCGCTAACGGAGCTGTGTTCCAATAACGTCTCAGAATACAATGCTCTCTTGATTGGAATGCAATTTGCTGAAGAGATTAGAGTCAAAAAATCTCAAAGCATACGGTGATTTAAAGCTCATCATCAACCAGATTCGCAGAGAGTATGAAGTCCAACATGAAGACTTGGTGGCCAATCATAATGCAACCATTATCATGGAGTAGAAGTTTGAAAACTCTCACATTGATCATGTACTGTGATAACAAAACGCACATGTAGATGCACTGGCATCTCTCGCTGCTTCGTTGGCACTTCCAGCCGGAGCCACGGAGAACTTACTCGTCTACAGTCACGACTTATACTACTACAAATTCGCCCTTGAAGACAGTAAAACTCCAAGAAGAGATCTTCAAGTCAAAGAGGATCTTGATATTTTGACAAGTCTCAAGCCTAAGGATTGGCATTTTCCTTACATCGATTTCATCTTATACGGCATATTGCCTGGCGACCCCAAGAAGGTAGCTGCCATCAGAAGGAAAACTCCTCGATTCTATTACAATGTGATCATGCAGACATTATATCACTGATCGTATGATGGGATCCTCCTCTGATGCCTTTCACACAAAAAGGCAGGAAGCACTCAGAGAAGCTCATGATTGTATGTGCGGAGCTCACCAACCTGACCTAAGCTCGAATACCGGCTTAAAAGATTTGGCTATTATTGGCCGAAGATGATTCCTGATGCCATCACCTATGCTAAGCGATGTTAGCATGTCAGATCCACGATGACTTTGTTCATCAAGCGTCGGAGCATCTTCATCCAATATCCTTCTAATGGCCATTTGAGATATGAGGAATGGATGTTATCAGACCATTTAGTCATCCAACATCCAGAAGACATTGATTCATTTTCGCCATAACGGATTACTTCTCTAAATGGACAGAAGCAGTTCCCCTGAAGGAAGTAAAGATACCAAACGTGATCAAGTTCATCAAGCATCACGTGCTTTACCGCTTTGGTGATCCCACCGACGAATCATCCATGATAATGGGCCTCAATTCGTTAGCCAAGGACTCCAGCGATTCTGTAACAAATTCAGAATCCAAAGTATGCCATCAACGGCATACTATCCAGCCGCTAATGGCCTGCAGAAGCCTTCTACAAGACTATTAGGAAGCTTCTTAAGAAATTTGTCTCAAAAAGTCAACGTGACTGGGACGACAAATTAGGCGAGTGCTTATGTGTTAATCGTACAATGGTGAGAACCCCGACAAAAGCTACGCCATTTTTCTTAGTGTATGGATATAAAGCTATACTCCCACTGGAGATCCAGATCCCATCTCTGCGAGTTTCCTGACAACCAAATGGTAGATGAGGAAAAGCACTGACTGCGCCTCCAAGGGTTGGAGGCTTTAGATGACAAACGTCTGCAAGCCCAGCAGTAAATCGAGCTTTATCATGCTTGGAATGCCAGAGCCTTTAACAAGAAAGTCAGAGAATGGTTTTTAGGAAAGGCGACCTTGTCTTAGCAGTTAAAAGACCCATGGTCATGGCTCATAAGACAAAAGAAAAGTTTCAACCCAAGTGGGGAGGACCATTTATAGTAGAGTCAGTCTACTCAAATAGAGCATACCGCCTCTTAACTCCAGACGGTAATACTCTCATGATGCCGATCAACGACAGATTTTTGAAGAAGTACTATCCTTGATAGCACTCTTCTCACGATCAAGTTAACACTACACCTCTGTTCAAAGCTTCTAGATCCAAAATGTTTGAAAGAGCAACAAAGAAGAGCTTTTTCCTTCAACGGATAGCATCACGATCGATCAATGTCGAGCCGTCCGAACATTGTTAACATCACCATGCACAATGTTAATATTGAAGAGACAAAGTATGAAGACTTCGATTTTAGCCTTGTCACTCTTTTCTAGTGCATCTACATGACATCCGATGCCTCTGACGGCTAAAGGATAGAGGAAGTAGTTGGCATTTAATTCCAACAGAAGATCCTCAACAACTCATCATGTTGAGGGAATAGCATGACTAGCCTAACTCAATGGTAGTTCGTAAATATGCCAAATCCATTGATAGATGAGGGTTTGTTAAAAATCCTGAGGGACCTGATCCCATTTTCTCCTCCAAAATTCCTTACCAATTTTCATCCTTGGAATGGTGAGACCTCAAAAGAAATTGTAATTGTTTCCCCAGTGAAATAATTACAAATCAAACATGTCAAGTTAATATTATACTCTGGCATACCCACTATTAAGTTATCACTATACCCTAACAGTAACTTCTTTCAATATCCCCAGCGGATAAAATTTCAACTTATCAATTCTCTTCAATAGAATGGCAAGTCTATCAAATTGCTCAAATCGCAAAATCAAACTCTTAGTTAAGTTAATAATACACCTCCGACCAAAATTTTAACTTGTTAATTCTCTTTAATAGAATGGTAAGCCCACCAAATTGCTCAAATCGCAAAATTTTTCAGTCAAGTTAATATTACACCTCTGATCAAAATTGTTCATATTGTAATATAAATCCCTGCTAAGTTAATACTACACCAATGATAGTGATTCTCTTAATTTTCTCACAGAAAATGAGACATTCGATGCTAAGTGAATATCACACCTCTGGCATCCATTTCATTGTTAAGCTAATACTATACATATAATAATGATCTTCCCTCGAGCTTTTGTATTAAAGCTAAATGTCAAATGCTAAGTTCATATCACACCTCTAGCATTCACCTCGCTGTTAAGTTAACATTAAACCTATGACAACAATCTTTTCAATTTTCTCAATAAAAATGAGATCTCTTTGATGCTAAATTAATATCACACCTCTAGCATCCATATTCTTGTCAAGTTAATATCACACCTCTGACAAATCAATTTGCTTCCAATTGCAAATCTCAACCTGGTCACATTTAATATTACACCCTGACGGTAAAATTTTTCATAAATCCCCAGTGGATTTAATTCCACTTATTATTTTCATCAATAGAATAGCAAGTCAAAAAATTCGTTCAAATCATGAATTCAACTTCTATCAAGTTAACATCACACCTCTGACAGTAGCCTTTTCAAATTCCTCAAACAGTGTTTTCAAACTTTGAGTTGCTATGTTAATCATCACCTCTAGCAAGTCAAAAGTAGTCACTTTGTTTTGTCTGATTTTCAAAATACAAAATGAAAGTCAAGACAAAGAAGAAGGCAAAGTCATCACTTTTATTTATGTCAAAATTTAAAAGTGATACAAAAACTCTCTTATCCAAAAATCTGGAGTATTAAAAAGAAAAAGAGGAACAAAAAATCACTCTACTCAGTAAGAGATTGTATTTATTCCCTAAGGCACTGGATATCTCTTTGATGCACCTCCTCAATTTCGGCTAAGGCCCGAGCCCTCAACTCCTCTTCAGACAAGAGTTTCTTTGTGGCAAGTTGAAGAGCTCCCAACTTCAAAGTGTGGACATCGAGCTCCTATTGTACTTGACCTTTATAGGCCTCAAGCTCCTCCACCCTCTTTCTCTCATTGGCGAGCTTCAGTTCATTGTCATGGATTAAAGCTTGTGCTTTAGCAATCGCAGCTCGAGCACTCGCTATCACACCTTCTACACCCTTGGTGACGATCTCAGATCTCTGAAGGTCATCTGCCAAGTTTTGATAGCGGGCTTTAAAATCATCAAGACAACGAGTTCCTCCACTATCTACTCTGGAATCTCCTTCCACTCTCGTTCCTGGCTGATACGGAGGTTCTTGGACACTGGTTGAGTATCAACCAATGGGCTAGCTCCCTCTAGGTTTCTACGTTCCTTCAAGTACACACCGAGCCGCTCAACTAGCACTTGATGCACTCTCCCTTAGTCAGGACCCCCTGTCTATCAGATATTCTTGACCTGGTTATGAAGGAGCGTTCGTACGAACTTGAAGGAGCTTCGTCCAAATAGTACCAGTTCAGTGCAATCCTCTATTGTCGTAAAGAATTGCATAACTATTTGGAGAGACAATTCTTCCAGAATGTCTATAGCTGGTGTCGGTACCTATGGAGTACTGCCTAATCCAGTCTCTAAAGATGGCAATGGAGACACGGTCAGAAGTGGGAGGAATGGCCCCACACCAGTATCCGGAAGAGGCTTCTCTGTTTGAGTTGGGGCAATATCGCCTACAACTAGTACAATGATGTCAGGAACAATACCAAGAGCGAGATTATTGAATGCTAATATCTTACAATATTGGGTAGATATAAGGAGCAAAACCTCCAGCAGTTCTCCTGGCTGAGAAAATTTCTCAGCCCCGGATGTTGCACCTACAACAAACACTTCATCGTGGATCTTGAGAGCTTCTGTGCCTGCTGGATGAGTCAGTTCTTCAATCATCTCTGCAATATTCAAGGAGATTTCTTCTTCAATTCCAACAGTAGTCCCTGCAAAAGGTCACCTAAGCAGATGATTAAAATGTCATCTATATTTTTTATAAGAAAAGACATAGGTGGGAAAGAAATGATACCTTCAGCAGTAGCAATCCATTTAGACAATAGCTCTATCTCTGGAGGAATCACTTATTTCTTCTCCTCCACCATATGCGAGGGTTCATTGGCGTCATGGAGGCGGGCTGCGGTCCAATATTATGATCATCGCCTTCAGATGACGAAGACGATACCTGAATCAAAGACACCTCAGCAGCTAGAGTTTTTCCTCCGATTGGCCCAATGGTCAGGCTGGATTCAATGACTCTCAAGGCTGGCATCATAATGCTTGGAGAATTTGGTTGCGCTTCAGCTTCCTCGACTGAGGACGTCAAAGGAGCTAACAGAGTTTCTAGCTGAGACCCCTCTGTAACTGATGTTCCTTTCGAAGTGGAAGGTCCTTTACTACGCCAACTCCGAATGAGCGGAGGAGCCACCTCTTCTTCTTCCTCAGATTCTACTGAACCCACCTCAGGCTGAGAAGCTCCTTGTAGTGGAACTTCAGCTTCAAGTTCCCTTTGTGCCCTCTTCCGACTCAAGCCACTGGCAGAAGAGGATGGATTGGCACGCTTCACCACAGACTGGCAAGATTTTCTCACAGCGTGTTCCTCTGTGATTCCAGTGACACGCTCTGTCACTCCATACGCGCCAACCTCTTTCTCAGCCTCCAAGTACTTATTCATTCCTTTCTTATGAACAGTCTTAGATCCCCTATGGGCATTATAGGCGGACTTGATGGCTTTAATATAAGAGGCATTCATCTCATAACCCAGTACTGTATTGGCAATAATATACCAGGTGCAAAAGCTGAGGTTAGTATATGCATTGGGAGGTCTCTGAGGAAGATTGAATATCGCTCCCATCCCACCAGCCACATGAAAATACCATGCCCATGCAGAGCTGGTCA
The DNA here is from genome assembly GCA_038442645.1 of Agave tequilana. Lineage (NCBI taxonomy): Eukaryota > Viridiplantae > Streptophyta > Magnoliopsida > Asparagales > Asparagaceae > Agave > Agave tequilana. The sequence goes on from JAVJIF010034641.1 coordinate 59,110, forward strand.
TACCTGAATTAACAAGCAAATTGGCTCGGTAGATAAGGCTCGATTGTACAGGTGTCACCCAGATGAAAAATGAGATATCCGGGTCAGATACTCATCAACCAATAGAAGACACCAATCGAGAGGGTGGTATACCCATCTAGCCCTGCGATGTCCAGGAACTGGTCTCCACATGTTGTATCCTGAATATCTGGGAGGCATCGAACCAACTAATAATTCGAGTCGCTCTGGATGGCCCTCCAGATATAAAAGATATAGCCATGCTGCCAGGTCCAGTGCTCTAACTTCTGCAAAAAGGGCTTAAAGTCTGTGTATGCGACCGTCATCAGAGACGGGCAATGCATGACATACCATGCCACCAAATAGGTGTACAAAAGCTCAATTCTGGGGTTAGACACTTTGACCTCGGGATTACCATGCTAGTCAGTAAGCACATTGCCTTTAGCATCCACCAGGACTTTCACTTTGCAGAATGTCTTGGCTAGTGCCCGGAGTTCGCTCTGAATGTACGCCACCATCATCAGGAGAAGGGTGATACCCCAGCCAAATGCCAGTAGAATAGCCAGGTATGCCACGTCGGCCACTATAACCTCATGGGGAAGTGTCGGCACAATACACTACTTCAACCACAATATTAGGAATTTAGCTAACAAGGCCCTGTTGGAAATGGGAGTCTTGGCCTGATGATGAAAACTTTCAAAGACTGTGCCCATTCTGAAAGTATCCTCAATAGACTCTGTGGTATACGAGGATATTGAAGCATTAATCCTCCCCTCAATTTGCATCAGTGCTTGGGACTAAGCGGGTCAATTGGTCACCCTTGTCCCATAACCCATTGAAGAGGTAATTTGCCCAAGCCATTTGCTTGACTCCTTCGGACCTCCAATCGGTGATCTTAGCGCAAATATGTAAGTGACATAATACTTCCTAATATATTGCGTATACCAGGGGAGCACTACCCTTCATCAAGTGCAATTCTTCGGATGACGGGACATATTCTTCGTATGGAATGTGTCCCCCATTACTAGCCCAGAGACCTCGTACATCTCATGAAGAGCTAGATCCATATCCCCGACTGGGGTGAAGAACGTACATGTCTTTGGATTATAATGCTCCAGCATGGCAAAGAAGTAATGGCTACTTGGTAAAATGCCATGCTGAATAGCCTGAACTGCAGTATAAAGGTCGGTCTGTAGTAGTTTGTCTTCAAATCTTCAAGGATGAAGCCCACTATCTTGGACCCCAATACTTGTCCGAAGAATGGACCCATCCCAATGCTCAGAACTCTCGATGGGAAGTCACCTTTAACGTCCATGAATTGGTTAATGAACATGGATGCCTAATTGGGAGTCCCACCTGCAGGGTACTCCACCTCTAAAGAACCTGGCAGTAATCCAATGACCTTCTTATCATGATCTACTGGACCATCGTGTGATCAAAGATCTGCCCAAGAGAAGCTTCAGATTGTTTCTCTGTCAGATCCCACTCCATCGATCGGTAAAGAGATAGCGGCTGAATGAACAATAAAGAGAACATCCTTTTCATGTCTGGGATAAAGAAGTGACGTTCCTTAGGACAACGGAGCCATTTGTAACTGCCATCAAGCATCACTTCTGCATCCTCATCGATAGAGTCTCCGAACAAAATATTCGGCTTCTTCAATAATGAGTGGGCTTCGGATTCATACCTCCCGTCTGTGATAAGTTCCCAAAGAGTTTACGAGCTTGCCTGGCTCAACTTGGCTTGCTGTTCTCGACTCTTTTCAATAAAAGCTGGCACAGTCTTGTTAAGCTTGGAGATGACATCCGGATCTGGTCCACCTGCATACCCAAAATGTCACCTCTTCGCCAGAGAAATCGAGGAATACACCACTACAAGCAAAGGAGAACACAGTATCAACATTCTAAAAGTAGTGAAACTGCACTATTGGAGTTCAAATGCGAGGTTCAACACACGAGACCCGTGCCCTTTGACCAAAACACAAGGCTTACATGAAGCCTGCATCCAGACTCCATACTTAGGAAAATTTTTCTAAGTCTACAGACTCAAATGTGAGTCTCACAAATGAGACCCGCGTTCAGAAGTCTTAAGACGCGGAATTTGTTGGAGCCGCCTTCAATTCGTAGACACAAAGGTCGCATTGACAAAGCAAATAAACGCCAGGATACGCCAGATCTGTATTCTGCTCATCAATGCGAGAACCGCGTTCACAAATCAAACGCGAACTAGAAAGATCCGCATCGACTGATCAACTTCAACATAAGTTTTTGAAACTTCAAAGAAAAGTTAAGAGGATAGGGTCTCTTCGTGTTCTCTATGGCAAAAACCATTTGAAGACTTTTCACCTGAAATGGGGGCTTGTTGAGGAGGAACACCACCCAATTGAGGCTCGGTAGTGGTGATGCTAGAAAAGGAAGTGATAGTCTTCAATTTTGGAGCCATTATCACGGTGAAAATCTTTGAAAAAGATTGGAAAAAAGCTTAGAGCATTATAGGTTTTGAGAAAGTACAAGAGCTTTAGACGTGGGTCTGATCGAAGATGCTGAACAGTCAAAGTGAATTGACTGTTGAAAGACTCGGGTCTTTTGTAGGCCTTTTCAATGGCCGAGATACGTGGCACGTATCTCGAGCTCAATTAGAGCCAAACATGCGTCCCAAGCGGTGCCTACATTCGCGCCTCAAAGCATCTAACGCGATCTTCGCATTTTAAGAGTTGCTTCTCAACGAGGGGCGCGTCTCAGTAGCAATTGAGAGCCGCATCTCAATATCAATCGAGGACCGCATCTCAACAACAATTGAAGGTCGCGTCCTAACATCAACCAAGAGCCGTGCCTCTTCAGCATTGAGAGCTGCGTCTCCACAGTAATCAAGAGTCATGTCTCAACTCCCACTGAAGTTTGTGTCTAAAGTTGATTAGTGTGATAACCATGTTTGTGAGGGCTGCGTTCTCTTACACACAAGGAGTATGTCATTGCTTCTGCAATCAGTTCAAGAGTACACTGGCAAGAGCAATCAATAACTCCACCGGCTCAAGAGTATACCGACAAGCAAACCAGAGTTCATAACAAGTGCTAGACTGAGTTTTTAAGATACTTGTGAAGATCTTTCCTGGAGACTTCAAGCAGTTCAATAGTACACTCACGAAGACCACAATCCAGACAAGATCAAGCTTAGAGCATCTCAAAAGATTGCCAGTTCAATCATGGGAGGCCCAAATTCAACCGGAGTCTAAAGTATTTTGAAATCCATCTCAGTCAACCCTGGAGTATTGAAAACTATAGAGGGAGTCATGTAGGCTGTCTAAAAATCACCAGGAACAAGTCATCATACGCGAGTCTCACTTCAATGCAAAGGTCGCGTTTTGAATTGAAACGCGGACCTCGCATCTCAAGAATCATGGAGGCTTTAGATGCAGGCCTGAGTAAACTCATGTTTAACGTGAGTTTGAATAACTCCGCGTCCCGACCAACGCGAGTCTGAGTAACTCTGCATTCCAGATCAAGCGAGAGTTTGAGCAACTTGGCACTCTACTTTTGACACGGATCTGAGAAACCCTGCATCTCATTTTAGACGTGGGTTAAAGAAACCCTGCACCTCACTTTAAATGTGAGTCTGAGCAACTCCGCATTTGAAGACTTTCGCGCCTACAACAAGCAACACGAGGTCCGTATCTAGCGCGAGACCTGCATTTCTGTTGTAACAGAATACCCATTACTGGGTCAATTAACTTCCCACGTATGAGAGATTTAATCCCCATTATGGAGGGATTTTAGAGGATGACATTACCCCTATGACTCCCTATAAATAACCTGGGTTGCTATAAAAGAGGGGGACGACTTCTTTGGAATCAAGAGAATTTCTTTATATCAAAAGACTCTTTTTTGAATTCAAAGAGAGGACTTTTGGAGAAAAGGAGAAAAGTAGTCAGTGGACTCTAAAAACTTTGCGTGTTAAAAATAGAGTTTCCTTCTGATTAGTCTTCGAGAGCATCCAGAAAAGAAGCTTGACAGGTGGTCGGTCAATGGAGAAGAAGAATCACTCTCCACCGTCACTCAAAGAACCCAACTTTAAACAAAGGAGAAAACTGAGCCTTCTTCCCTCTTTTGTCATCAGAATCGTTCTGCTATAATTTTTCAGCCACCCAAAGAAATCATACACTGTCAAAAGGCATTTTTTCTGACCAAACACCTTAGCCTTTTTGAGCAAGGCTAGCTTACTACGCACAGCTAAACACTTTTGTATGTTTATTTTCTTCAAGTACTAACATGCTTGTTTTTACTTTCTTGCTAAACACTACGCACCGGGACCGTCAAACAGCTTGTTCGGGTCTGTAAGAGGAATGGATGAGAGTATGCACTTCCAGTTTCAAGGTCAGGCTTCACTCTTCAGTGATAGGAGCACGCCGAAAAGAGATGCTCTGCATCTCGCAGCTGATGAGCATGTTACGAAGAGTATTTTGACCACCACCGCAATTCAAAATCACAATAGGATGGTGTACAGAAACTCGAATTTCATGTTCAGGGATGCAACACCCGATACTTACCAATAACTTCTCACCGAGGAGGGTCAGTGGAACCCGATACTAACCAATAACTTCTCACGGGGGAGGGTGAGTGGAGCCCGATACTAACCAATAACTTCTCACTGGGGAGGGTCAGTAGATTTTTACAATCAAGGATGAGAAGTACTATCTTCCATCAAGCAAGCAACACTTTCCACTTTCGTTCTTCCAATCGGTAATGGAACCACGGAAGATGAAATAGTCTATGACCCGGTCCACAGATTCAGTACATGTGAGGATCCTGACGCCCAATAGTTACAATTGCCTTAGATTGCCTAGGGCTGTGCTTTGTCTGCATCTTGAGAGAATAGGTCAAGACATCCCAATTGCTGAAAACCCAGTGATGGCTCAGACGTTCCTCAACCAGTTCATCAAGGTTCAAGGAAACTACTCGGCGATAGATTTCAGGGCTCCAGGCTGGGTACATATGCTCAAAAGCCATGGTTGAGGAATTAACACTATACATCTTAAAGCACTTTGATGCGGATTTGAAGAAGCTCGGACTCCATGAGGCAGTTATGACAACTTGTCATGGGATCGAGATAAGCGTGCCTAACTCCTTTTCCATTTTTAAGCTGTACTATGCAGATTCAGGAACCTTCTTCACTCTTGTCGATGAATTAGGATTGGCGCTACATGACATGAGAGAAGTGCCTAATCTCCCGATGGGCTCGATGCCAAATAAGAAGTATTTCCCTTGTACGATGGAATTGGGACAGTTGGAGAAGGATGACCCAGAGATATTTGAGACGTATTGGGAGTTGATGTGCCATTTTTACATATGCATGGATGTCCACAACGCTCGAGGGATTGTGAATGGGATGAAGGTTTAGGCAGATTACATATTCCCTATTCTGGATGGTGCCCCGGAGAAAGTTTAATTTCTGATATCAGATGACAATATCATCCGGATGATGGTATCTAGTGAATATGGAGATGTCGTCCTGGATGAAGATGATGGCATCTATGAAAAAGGCGATGAGTTCAAAGCTTCCACCACCAGGTGAGCCAACTTATGTCCAAGAAAGCCCTTATTACCAGCTTCTTATCGATCTGGCTAAAGAAATGCATGGTTCCATCTCCTCTGCATAATGGAACCTTATCATATGTGTTCTTTCCTGCCGTTCAGTTAGCTCACAGCAACCCCTTGGGCTGCTTCCCACCATGGTCTGCTGTATCTAGTGAGGTCTCTGGACGCTGATGCAAGCTTTTTGCAGGTCGCCAGCTACCAAGAGAGGTAAAGGGCAAGTTCTACCCCATGACGGGCCTTGCCCTAGGGTAAAGATGCCCTATACATACTTGATGGCAAGGTTCATGATGCATTGTCCTGCCATCATTCAACCGGGAGAAGAGTCGCTGGAGGATGTCTGTTTTGCGCATCTCCGCCGATTCGAGAAATCGCAATGGGAGTGAACTTAATAGCCAGGGTATGGAAGCTGATTGTCGTTATGACAAGTACAGTTTCTTCTGATATTTCCCTTCCATTCCAAGCACCGAATACGGTGAAGAATTTCACGATGTTGGGGATGGATGATCTTCACTTGGACAAGGTATATTCAAGTGGTTGGTCAGTATCACGCCATCCCACCTAGTATATCGATGCGGGTATATATGCTTCTAAAGCCATATGCACCTAGCTGCTTTGCTCATCGGTTTAGGTATAATTAGCTCTACGTCGGCAATCCCAACCCTCGTCTGGCTTTCATAGGTAGCTTGATCGATGGTGCAAGAGTCTGGAGACACTTTATCTTCGGTTGCACCAAGGTCTAGTTCTGTATGCCACTTAGAACTCCTAATCTTCTAATGTAATTAGGGTTCTGCTAATGGTAAAAAGCTTCAAACTCTAACTCATTAGGGTTCACTATCAACTCATCTGGGATCAAGCTCATTTTTAAGCGACTGAAGCAGAAAGCGAAAGAGCTTGACCAAGGGAAGCGAGTTCAGGTCCTCGGCCTCCCAGAATTCTTGGCTGAAGTCGGTAGTAAGCTTCAGATGTTGATAGTCCACACTTTGAGGATGTTATTGGTAGTGGAGCTACTCAAGAAGCTCTTAGTGGAGTAGGCAAAGCTTCGCTTGAGGAAGGGGAAGAGGAAGAAGACCCCGTCACATACTTCAAGCGAAAGCGAAAGGAACCTGAGCAGAAGGAGCTTGCTCGGAAGGAGCCTACTCAGAAAGAGACTGCTCATAAGAAACAAGTGGCAAAGATGGCTCGTCTAGACACTCAAAAGGTTTTTACTGTTGTAGAGAGCGAGTCGATGGAAAAAGTCCCTCCTTTCAATCCTTTAATCATCAAATTGTTTAGTTGAAAAGGGACTCAGAGGGAGCCTGCTCAGGTTCCCAGTAAGCTTGATTTTCTTCACACCATTTTCCTTTGTCCTTTTTATTTCCATGATTAGTTATTTTGTTTTTTAATCTCGGATGTAGGTAAGAAAACTCTGGATGGTGGAGAGGAAAAACTCGATGATTTCTTCCACTATAAGGAGGGGGATGAGATGACATACTTTGTTTCTGAAAGCCTTGGAGACCAAAAGCTTCATGTTGGGCCTTCTGGTGGGGCTATCACTGCTTCTGAAAAGGGCGACATAACCACCAAGGGAGTTGAACTAAAGCTGTGAGGATTCTGGAGATTCCTGAAGAAAGAAGATCGATCGTCAAGCCACCTGTCGGGGAACTAGCTAAAGGGGAGGCCCTTATTGAAACCACTGTTTCCGAGAGTGTTATGCCTCCTTAAATTGTACTAAAGGACGTGACCGATAGCAAGGTAAACTTCCCTGGAGTTGCTAATGTCGAGGTATCTTCGATTGACACACCTATAGCTAAGGCTACTTGCTTAGGGGTTACTTACATCGAGACTGCCTAAGGTATGATGATCAGCACTGAGGTTGCTACTGCTGACAACTCTGCTCTTTCAGGTAACGATCATAAGAGTTCAACAATCAATTTTCATATGCTATTTTTGATCTCAGAGCTTTTACAGAGACCCTTGCGTTGAATGCTCCAATCACAGGGCCATCTCAGGAGGAGGAAACTACTCCCATCATACAGGATATTGCGAGGATTGATATCTTTTATCACAACATCATTAAATGTCAACCCTTGTCTATTGACAAATTGATAGCAGCCGACGAGGTAGCATCTGGTCCTTCCACTATACCAAATGGATCAGATTGGGCTTCAACTTGAGCCCACCAGTGGGCCGGTCTCCATTCCTCCCACATCATCAGCTCCAGCTACTACTGATTTGAATGTGATTACCAGCCCAAACTCTCTAACACTAGTTCTTGAGTCAGACCTAATGATTACTAGCCCTACTTCTCTTGTAGCCAGTACACTTGTCTCTATGAAGACTTCTCCTTGGTTACTGCCTGTTTCCCCTATTCCACTGATGGCTGCCCCTGCAATGCCTTCAATGATTATGACTACCAATATCATAGAGACTTCTCCTTCAGGGCTCTCCCGCTCACCCGGGGTTATAGAAGTAGAGAAGGAGTTCGTGGCGGAGATGATCGACACCTTCTACAAGGGTTTAAAGCGACGCTTCTCTAAGGTGCTGAAAGGTTCAACAAATCTATTTGAGTTTCTGATGGTGGTCCTCACTCAGAATATAGAGACCATCAGAGATTTTAGGAGAACTGATCAAGCTGCCTCTCTGGAGCTAATAGTGGAAGATTTCGAGAAAGATGTGGGCGAGTGGCGACGCCTGAATAGCTCGGATTTAACTCTCTTTGTTGAAGAGGAGCTCAAGCATCTCTCTGGACATAAGCAGAAGACTTATGCAGAGACACAAAAGGAAATAAAAATAGAGTCACAAGAGTTAAAATTCCTAGAGGCTGAAAAGGTCAAGATCGTCGATGCAATTGATGCTTCCAACAACGCACTTGCAGATGCCAATGAACAACTTGAAAATGCGAAGGCAATGATAAAAAAGGCCAACTTCCTCATATCTAAAGCTGGGCTAGTGCGTCAGAGGAGACTACTCAGCTAGGCCGGCTGAACGCCCAAAGTGATTAACTCCTTAAGCTTGAGGCAAAGAAGAAAGCGGTAATAGCAGAGACACAGGCTCGCTTGGCTCAACTGGCGGCTTTTAATCAAGAAGATCTGAAGTCGCAGGCTATCGCCATGGCTGAAGAGAATAAGAAACATAAACTGTCTTCTCTTGAGAATAAACTCAGATCATATGAGAGACTAGCTTAATGTACCTTCAATGTATCTCTTCTTTTGAATCAATAAAATATTTATTTTTGACTTATTTGCTCTTCTCAACGTCTTCTTCCTTGTTTGCTTGTGCAATTACCCATAGGTAATATGAGTCTCCGGTAGAGGAAAATTTGGTATACAAGTTCTTTAAAAGAACTAAAAGGGGTGAAAATTCACCAAGTAGAACTCCCAAAGAAATTACAGTTGTGACTGAAATCATTAAAGATTAAGAACATGATAAAATCAGTCAAAAATGAGAATCCACTGGGGATTAAAAAAGGGAAGATTTAGGGATCTGTTAGGAATCACTAAAACAAAAAAGTTCATTGTTCAGAAGTGACAGGCTAGACATAACAGTGAAGAAAGAGTCCTTACTTGATGAAAAAAATTAGATCTGGACACCTATCAAATCAAATGTGGCGAACCAGACATAATTGATTAGGATTCACCAGACATGAAATTTTATCGTTCATAAGTGACAAACTAGACATAACGATAAAGAATGGTGAAATTGGGAATTTATCGGTTCAGAGGTGACGAACTGGACATAACTGATGAGAGATTACTAAACTTGTAGTGTTTACTGTTCAGAAGTGACAAACTAGACATAACAGTAAACAAAAAGTTGAACTCGATTTTAGGGACCCGTCCATTCAGAGGTGATAAACTGGATATGATAGACTAAGACACACTAAATTTTAACGCTGTCAGAGGTAGTCATATTAACTTAGCAGCTAGCCCACTGGGGATTGCAAGGGTGAATTGGATTTGTGCACCCGTTGATGCAGAGGTGGTAAACTGGACATGACCAACTAAGAGATACCATGCTCGCAATTCGCTGTTCAGAAGTACTCGTACTAACTTGATAGCGAGAACTCCAGGCCCTGACAGCGGAAAAAAGAACAAGGTTATGGACTCATCTGTTTAGAGGTCGTTAACTGGACATGACAATTCGAGTACCATAAAAGGGAAAAAATCTAGGCACCCTTCGGTTCAGAGGTAACTGGACATAACCAACTAGGAGTAACCAGACTCAGAGCCCTGCCACTCAGAGGTGATGAACTGGACATGACGGCAAGAAGAATTGTCCCACAGGACTGAAAGATAAGACTTAACTATCTGTTAGTTTAGAGGTAATATAGACAAACTGATTGAGAAGCCACCAAGCTTAGAGTTCTGCCATTCAAAGGTGATGAACTAGACATGACAGCAAAAAGAGTTATACCATTGGGGAATGTAATTTGATTATAAACTCCGTGGGAAAATTAGCATTTTCTTGGAGAATTATTTGAAAGAAATTGTCAGAGGTATAATGTTAAAGTGACAACCGATGAGTCCACTGGGGACTAAAAAGGGTAATAATAGACTTTGAGGGGAATCTATTAGAAATTCGCTGGGGAGTTAGAAAATGAATCCTAGAGAGATTATAGAGAGTTTAACGTTCTCTAAGATGTCAGAGATAATCGTTAAAGGGACAACCAAATTTCTTGATGAGGAATTAGAAGGAGATTTTATCCGAAGCGAACGTGACAAAAATTCACGGCCGGTGATTTTGAAATGATTTGTCAGAGGTGTGATGTTAAGTTGACAAGCATTCATTTACTGTTAGAGGTGTTTAAACATAACAATAATTTGAGTGGACCCGACATTCTATTGAAGAGAATGGCAAGTAGAGTTTAATCCGCTAGGGATATTAGTAAGATCTGCTAGGGATATTCAAAAGATTTTACTATCAGAGGTGTGAGCTTTGAACATAACCGTTCTGATCTGTGATTCATCTCATTGGAAAATTGAATACAACATTTTGTTGTCCTACCATTCCATGGACGGGAATTGGTAGGGGACTTTGGTGGGAAAGACGGGATCAGGTCCTTTATGATTTTTAGCAAATCCTCAGCTATCAATGGGTTGGTATGCCTTTACCAACTACCATTTGAGTTAGGCTAGCCATGCTATTCCCCTCAACATGACGAGTTGTCGAGGACTTTTCTTTGGGCTTAAAAGCTAACTTTTTCCTTTATCCTTAGCCGTTAGAGACGTAAGATCCTTCTGTTACTTTAAGAACATGGTCTACTCTCTGAGTTTTTGCTCCACAGATGACTTCTGAAGTATCACTGGGAAAGAAGTGACTACAAGACTCCACTAAAATGAAGTAGTATCGTCAGAGGTGACTGTTAAAATGATGTTAGGTACTCTGTGGAGGAATTAACTCCATTAAAGAATACGAGGATAGTCAGATAAATATAAATTGATGATCAGAGGTATAATATTACTATGGTCATGGAAAATATTTCTTTAGGAACTTACCGTTGATCGGCATTATGAGCGTGTTGCTGTTTGGATTTGCAAGGCGATAAGCTCCGTTTGAGTAAACTGTCTCCACTACAAAAGGTCCTTCCCACTTTGGTTGGAACTTGCCTTTGGTCTTATGTGTCATGACCATAGGTTGCCTGACAGCTAAAATCAATTCTCCTTTCTGGAAGGCTCTCTCTTCTGACTTTTTTGTTGAAGGCCTTTGAGATTCGAGCCTGATAAAGCTCAATACGCTATTGAGCTTGTAACCGCTTCTTATCTAGCGCTTCAAGGTCTTGGAGATGTAGCCAATGGTTGTCTTCGTCGGTTATCTTGGTTGTCAGAGCAACACGAAATGATTGTATTTGAATCTCCAAGGGTATGACTGCTTCGCACTCATAAACTAGAAAAAAGGCATATTACCTATTAGGGTTCGGATCGTCGTTCGATAGGCCCAAAGACATTCCCGGAGCTTCTCGTTTCAATCTCATTTGCTTATGAAGATGAACATTTTGAGAAACTTAATGATTGTCTTGTTGAATGTTTCTGCTAACCTGTTGGCTACACGATTATATGCAATCCAGGTGACATGTTGAATTCGGTATTTATCACAAAGCTGATAGAATGATTGGCTCTCAGATTGAAGACCATTGTTATGGATGATCCTTCAGGGGACACCAAATCGGTGGATGACATGGTATTTGATGAAGTTATAATATTATTCGTTTTAACTTCAACGAACGGTACAACTTCCTCCCACTTTGAAAAGTAATCAGTTATCGCAAGGATGAACTGATGACCTCTAGCCAATGGAGGACTGATAGGTCCTATTACATCAATTCTCCAGGCTTCAAGTAGCCTTGAAGCAACTGTGGGATGGAGCAACTCTAGAGGTTAGTGCATGAAATTCACGTGGATCTGACAAGATCTACGCTGCTTTGCAAACTGTACTGCGTCAGTGGTCATCATTGGCCAATAATAGCCAAATTTGTGTAGTCTATCTTTTAGCTTCAGTCCTGATTGATGAGCACCACATATACCATCATGAGCTTCTTTGAGTACTTCTTGTGCCTCTAAGTTGGATAAGCAGAGGAGAAGTATACCATCATATGAACGGCAATAAAGTGTTTTCACCTCTGGATCATAGTAAAAATGAGGAGATCTTCGTCAGATGGAAGCCGCCTCTTCAGGATCATCAGGTAATATGTCATGCAGAGCATAGTCGTGATAGGGAATCACCAATCTCTAGGTTCAAAGGTTGTCGAGGTTGCATGAACTTCGCTAACCTCCAAGCCATACTTCGAGCAAAATAGATGACGAATAGCCATCGTAAGATGGTAGCTAGAATCAGCTGGCAAAGCCAACGTAGCTGCTAGCGCAGTTAGAGCATTGATGTGTGTGCTTTATATACATGTTTTACATCACTTTTTTGCCTATTATTTGCCATATTTAATGCTGCAAGGGTATTTTATTAGTGTTATTTTACAGATTTTAAGTCAAGAGCAAATTAGAAGAAAAGAGCGAAAATTAAAAAATTGGCGATAACAAATGAACAAAAAAGATGCAAAACTAGAGATCTGAAGTAGAGTTGAAACATCTCAACAGAGTTTTCACGCAAAATCAAAAATTTCACAAAATCTGAGACTGAAATGGATCAAGAGTTCAGCCATCCAGCTGTATATTTTGGCCAAGCAGCCGTGGACCAGTCAACGGGAATGTCAACTGAGAGGTCAACATGAATCAAAAAGCGGAGGCCAATACAGCAAGAAGTTCGGTCAGATAGCCGAATTTTTGGCCAGCTGGCCGAACTATGGCGGTGGTTTTTGATAGAATTTTTTCAGAACTTCGTGTAATTTTGAAAACCTTGTTTTTGTATTCAACTAGGGTTCTTCTATTCTCTGTTCTATATAAGCTCCGCCAAGCCTCTAGTATTACATAAAATTTTCATCTCTCTTGTATTTTGAGCGAAAATCAATTAAATTTCTGTTGTTAGACATTAATTCTCAGAGCAATTTTAGCAAGGAATTCTTTATAAAGGCTTCGTCTTATCGATGCTTTCTTACCTTTCTTTTACTTTCTCTTTATTTGATTTTATTCTATGATCTATTTTAATATTATAATGTGTTTTATTTCCTTAGCCATGAACTAATTTTCCTTAATTAGGGTCATGATATAAGGATTGTATTGATGATATAAGGTTATGTTTTGTGCAAATTCTCCTGTGTGTTTATAAAGTTTAGTTCTTTTGCATGCTAAGTTATTAATCTTTTACTTTATGTTACAATTGATGCGCACAATTAATCAAACGGCTAGGTTAAAGTCTGAAAGGAGATACTTAGCAAAAGCTTCTAGGATTAATAACCATAACTCGAAATGTTGAGATGTAAGATTTATGCAGTCAGATAGGAATATCCAACATACTTAATGCATCTTCTAACTAGCAATCTATTAGATCAAGAGATTGTAGATTCTAGATTTTAGAAGATAAAATTCGTATTATTCGAGAGAAAGTACTAATTAGGATAGGAAATTCTGATTGTTAGCATGACTAGCATGAATTAGCACAAGTATAATATTTTACCTGATTACAAGTACCAAAATCAAAACCCTAGTTCTTTTCATATATAAAGTAAGCCTTTTTTGTAATAGTTTATTCACAACATCTTCCAACTAAAATGATTAATCAAATAGAACTAGAAAAGATTAAGTTGGTACTTGAAACTGTAAGTACACCTAGAGAAGGGTGAATAGGTATACAAGCTAATCTAGGAAAAATGATGCGGAAATAAAATTAATTGCAAATATAGTATGTGTAACCAACAGTAAGCCCGAATTCCCCGTGAAAGGCTCATGAACTACTCCTCTAGATTCTTGTAGACTAAGAGTTGAGGTGCTATTAAAAGCTCTCTTGGTTGAACAAAAGTATGGGTACACAAAGTATATCTAACATATGAATATGAACAAGTAATAACAATGCAAGATATAAAGAGAGAGTTGAGAGATAGGGGATCAAATGCAAACACCAAGATATGTTTCGAAGTTCGAGTCACTGCTCTACGTCCCTGCCTTCACACAGAAAGATTTCAACTATCCACTATAGGATCTTCCACATAGGGACCTCCACTGTGGAATTACAACTCAACACCGGAGTACACAACTCCTCCTCTCAAATACAATCACCTCTACACAATAGGGAGGGCACAAAGTCAAAGTAAAGAAAAGATTACAACTTGGTGATCCTATGATCACAAACAACACTTAGTGATCTCAAAGGATCACAAACAATTTTTCTCATAAAACAAAATCCTTATGATAGTTTTATAATTGATAGCTCAAGTGTAAGAAAACAAAGTGTTTTGAAAAAGAAACAACAAAGAAAACACTTAGGAAAAACTTCTAAATAGATATGAAAATAAAGATCAAAACTAAATTCCCAAAGACTTGTTTTCTTTTGATTTTTTAAAGACTTGAAACAAATAAAGATAAGAGTTTTGGCAGTAAAACTTCTTTTGAAAACTTTATTAAAAACACTTGAGAATGTGGGAAAAATTGCTCTTAGAAATCTTGATTAAAATTGGCCTTAAAGGACCTATATTTATAGGGTCTGAAAATATTACCGTTGGGGTCCAGAACAGGTCAAAAATGACCTGTCGGTCGACCGCCCGGTTGACCCGCCAACGGTCACATTTCTGACATTGGGGTTATCGGTCGACCGCCCCAAGGCAAACTTGCCTAACGGTCGACCGCCCAGTCGACCAGGGCCAGAACCAGAGAGTTAACTCTGATCGGTCGACCGTGCAGTCGACCAGCCCAAGACCAAGGCAGCTGTACATGTCCTGTGCACATCGATCGACCGACCAGTCGACCGAGCCCTGGTCCGGTCGACTGCCAGCACACTCAAGACTGGAATTATAGGGTTTGAAATGTTGGCTTTTAATTACCTATAAAATCCTATAAAATCTCATAAAATCTACAAAAATCAGTTCTTATAAGTATTTGAAGTACAAATATGTGTGACTAAAAATCAACACATATTACAAACTATTTAAACTATTTTTGAAGTATAAAAATTAAGCTTTAAACCAAAATGGTATTTTTCAAAAATCAAACTTCTAAAGGAAAATGCAATTTTTCTTTAAACTTGTATAAATACAAAAACATGTAGAAACACATTTGATGCATAGTATGTATGAATAGAATCCAATACACATATAAAAGATATATGTATATTTTTGACATTAAATTCAAAACTAAATTTGGTTAAAAACAAAACTTTAAACACATAAATTAGAATCATCAAAATAAGTTTTTCTATAATATGAAACAATAATGTATATGGATGAAATCCAATATACAATTAAACATGTAAAACTTCTTTTGATTCTATCTATTCATAAAAATAAAAGATATATTCTTGAAAATTAAAACGGTTAAACCAAAACCAAAACTTTTGAACTTGTATGTGTGTACTTGAGCATATCAACACTAGTCTATCCTTACACAAGATCTAAGATAAAAACTAAACAAATTGAAGTCTTCTTGTCGATCATAATCTCCAAGACGACTTGATCCAAACTTGATCCAGATGAGCTTGACTCCATCCGAGTGCTAGATGTGATCTTGAAGCGCGAGCTCTTGAATCTACATGTGTTAGCTTCAAAACTGGCTTTGAATTTTTTTATTGAAGCTAATCACTTACTAAGATCTTGATCAATAATTGAAACTATATAAACACAAGATCATTAGCAAACTAACCTTCATAAGTTAGTCATCATCAAAACTAAGGTGAAGGGCCTCTGGGACAACAATCTCCCCTTTTTTAATGATGACAAAACTTATGAGGCTATATATACATAAGAATAAGCTTCATAGAATCTCCTTCTTAAATTATGCATAAGAATAAAATAATAAAGATATGCAATGTAAGCTCAAGATACTAATAAATAAATATATATATATATATAAAATAAAACATGCATATGTAAGCAATAATTCTTCTCCTCCTTTTTGTCACTCATCAAAAAAGCGTGAAGACAAACAAACAATACCAATAAACATTTTTAATACAAAATTTGATACCAATAAAACAATCAATTGAAATAAACCAATTGAAAGTGAAACTATCTTTTTATCATTTGAAAATAAAAATAATCTTTTACCAATTGATACTAATAGAAAGACATGATACCAATTGAAAGTAAAAACTAATTTTTTTAGGTAAACACTAAAATTATTTTACAATCAAAATACTAAATTGAGAATAATACCAATTTAAGATTATTGATACTAATATTAAAAATGTCAGCATATACCAAAATAAAATATTTTTCATCATAAATAGTGAGAGTAAGACACCAATTGAAAATAAAATCATTTGAAAGATAAAATAAGAATTTTTCTCTCCTTTTATGAAATACCAATAAAAATAATGCATAAGCTTGTAAAGATACCAATTATCATTAATAATATAAAGCTTTGCATAAATTAATTTGTGCTAAAAATGTATGGACATTGTAAAATAAGCACAAGAAAAATATCTATATGTATATATAGTAAGAGAAATAAAAAATCAATTGAAATTAAGATGCATACAAATAGAAAATATAAGTATACAAAAATAAATTTTCATTAAGATCATGTATAACTCATAACTACCACCCTATTCATGCACATGTTTGAAAGATATTTTCATTTGGGATCATACAAAGCATAGTCACCCATCCAAGGGATTTTCAAAAATAAGATTTGAAGATTATTTTAGTATAGTTTGAAAACTCTACCAATTGAAGAATACGAAACTAGTTTTATGATAATTTTAAAAACTAGTACGAAATCTTTCAAGCAAGGAATAAAACAAATATATATTTCATAATATATGAAAACTACACGAGAATCAACACTTAAAATCTATAAAACTCATATAGGCTCATGAATTAAACCATGAATAAATAAAAGATATATAGAGTGTACAAAAATCATGTAATCAACAAAATCATAGAAAAAAGGCATTGAAGCTCAATTAAAACAAATAAATTTCTTTTATCAAACAAATATGAAACTGTGAAAATTTTAATTTTCATCAAAAACTAAACAAGTTTTAAGGTATATGTATGTTTTGTCAAAACTAAAAGTATACATACATATCCTAAATAAAAATGAGTCCACAAATGAATAATACATGAAAAGCAAGTGACTCTAGGATAGATATATATAACTATAGTTTTGGACAAAATTAACATATACATGAAGTAAAACGCAAAAATATGTACAAAATAGAGAATGCAAGTATAAATATAAGAATCATCAAAATTAGGTTATACAAGTACATCTAATGAGTACAAATAAGCAATAAAGTACAAACACATTTAATCAAGTGTAGCTCACTAATTGTACAAGTATAAACATAAATTCTAATGAAAACTATATTTAGACAAGTAATCAAAATATGAAGCACAAACATAAACAAACATGATCATTAGGCTTAAACTATATGAGAACAAAAAAAATATGATTCCAATAAATATGGGTGTATCTCAAAGACTATTATATATTAAATGCCTAATAATATAATGAGCATTAAAACATGAAAACCTTGACATGCTAAAAAATCATCAATGAAAGCATGTAAACAAAAATAGGAGTTAGAGATAGTTACCAAATCATATGAACTATTCTCCAGGTCTCCAAACCATGGTGATCCTCCCACCAAACATCCTTTGAAAGTGATGCATCCATAAATATGATCATTTGGTTCGAAACGCATCCACCATCAAGGCACCACTACTTTCACGTCTTGTGAGATCCCACACCTACAACAAATGAAATAGGGGTGAATTTTGGTACCCAAACTTTCTTGGGTCCTGGGGGTTAGCACTTTTCCTAACCCAAACAAACTTATTTACAAAATTTGATGTATTAAATCTATCATAACAAAATTTTGCAAGATGACCCATATGTCTACAATGTGTACAAGTGTATGTTTTCCATTGATTTGCAAAGGGGGGAAACTTATAAAAAAGAAAAGGGTTGAGGAGCTAAATTACAAGTATTCTTAAAAAGATTACAAGTAGATCTCCTCATAGATTCTGGAGAAGTGTGCCGATAGGAGTCTGGTTAGCGCGCGACCACTTTGTCCCTTTGACGATGCGAGCGATGAGATTCCCTTCTCGCCTGGTTTGGGGAATCAGAGAACAGAAGGTTGGTAGAACCCTCTTATTACTTCTCAAAACCGCCTTCGCTTAGGAATTCCTTCTCGCCTGGTTCCGGAGATTCCTTGAAAAGAAGGAAGGTATTAGGGTATCAGCACCCTGATTAGAGAAGCAGTTCTCTAAAAGTCTCTGAATTCTTGTGCGCGTGATGCGTCGTGAAGAAGTCTCTGCCTGTGGAGTCCTCTCTCTTGCGCGTCTGTCGCATGTCTTCTCTCCTTGTGCCCCTGGTGGGCTATTTATAGGGAGAGCAGGGGTATAATTGTCCCTTGAAAATATGAAAACAGATTGAATCAAATCTGTTTAAATATGGAAAGTAGCCTTGCTGCGAGGCTAGAAATAGCAGGTTGGTTGATCTTCTTGATCTGTTTTGATCCTTTTCAAATAATTGGAAGATTTCTCCTGATCCTCTTACTCGTTTTGGGAGAGTCAAGAGATTATGGCAATCAACTGCCAAATTTGATCTCAGATTTGATCTTGATTGGATTTGATCTCAATCCTGATTAGATTTGATCTCATCTAGAGATTCAATTGGTCAAAGGTTGACCATAGCAGACCCGCAGCGACGCACCCGCGTCGAGCTCACAGCGGAGCTGGAAGAAACATCTGGCGAAGTCAGAAGACAGCTCTTCAGCGGAGCTAGATAACGTCTGTGGCGAAGCTACCGAACATTCTTCTGCTTCAAGCGAAGCTAACTCTCTGCGGAGTTAACTGAGCACTTCAGGCGAAGCTATAAGTTAGCTCCCTGGCGGAGCTGTGAATGGCTTCAAGGCGAAGTTGGATGATCTTAGCCTCTCAGGCGAGGCTATCCCTTTGGGCTCATGTGATGCTAAGTGCTAGCATCTTAGACCTACTGAGGTCTGTTTAGAGACAATCTGGGCTTACTGTCTGCTTCACTGGATAGTAGAGTCCAAGTTGCTTCCTTGTCCCTCGGAGATGTGTGAAAACTGATCGTCAGCTTATCTGTCACTTGTCTTTTGTAAATGTCAACAAGTTTAGACATTGTTTAGGCCAGTAAGAATCTTGTCTTTTTTAAAGTGTCAACAAGACCCCCTTCAAAGTTTTCAAAAGTCTGCACTGGCTCAGACTTCGAAATACTTTGAATTGCTTTGATCGGTGGTAAGTGAAGTACGAACGTCGCCATGCCAGTTGAGTTCAGCTTCGCTTTTAATCCTGCTTTGGGATAGATTCGCCAAAGAATCATATAGATTCGCGACTCTGAGTAGCTTCGCGTCTGGGTGGCTCTGCATCTGAAATAAGTTCGCTCCGGAACATCTTCCCTTTCTCGAGGCCAACTGCTTTGGGCAAGTCACGAGATGACTTCTCTTGCATTAATCGAGGGAGATCATTCCCTTGTGCATTTTTGAGGGAGAATATCCCCTCCTCGCACAGTTCCAAGGGAAACCGTTCCCTTTTTCAAGGTTCAATAAATGCCTTTATGAAGGAGATTATTTCTTCCTTTGTACGGCTCCAAGGGAAACCGTTCCCTTTTTCAAGGCTCAATAAATGCCTTAAACTCGCTCGCGCTTCCATGCTTGAAGTGGTAGTGCTCAGGCCATGAGGCCTATAAATAAGACACCTTAGATCCTCTGAAGAGAAGTGGTCTGCTCTTCTCTTCTCTTGGTTATTGGAAAGAGATACTCAGATCTCTGAACTAGTGGGGATGCCTACTCTGGTTATTACCCGGCCAGGACCGGTAAGTCTCGATCATCCAGAGACTTTACCAATAAACTTTAGGGAGTTCATCTCCCTTAACTTAGCTTTAACGGCTGCCTCAGGGATTGATTTTTCTTGTTCTTCATTTTGCAATTGACTGATCTGCAGAGAAGGGTTTCAGCCCAGCCTCCCGGCCAAGCTATATGTGTGTTAAGTCCGCCACATAGGCAAGAATTGGGACTTAGTCTCTTCAAAGTTGATCCAGTCTTGTCATATAGGTGGGGTCAAGACTGCGTCCTTCTGGATCAGTCTGGCTTAGCCATATAGGCGAGGCTAGGACTTGGCTTATGCTGAGCTAGCCCATCATCACTGTGCAAGCGAGGCTATCCTCTGTTTAACTAAAACCAATGCTTAACTGAATCGGATATAAATAGCTTCGCCCCAAAGAATTTGACTTAGCGCTTTTACAGCTTCTCCTTTGACTTACTGCTAACTTGTTTCAGTTTGCATCACAGTGAGCTATGCTCGCTATTCTCTTGTTCTGATGAAAGAGACCAAAAAGTTACCTCTTGCTTTTCCAGTTTTAATCTTAAGCAGGAGGAATAAACTGGGGCAGCCGATGTGCGTTCCAGAAGAGGTTGGCAGTCGCTTATCCGAAATGATCCACTTCGAGGCGAGGCTGGTAGCCGCTTATCCAAGATGATCCACTTCGAGAAAGCGGACGTCACCTGTAAGGTCGCGGATCTTCCCATTGCCAATTTTCATCAAAGAAGATCCAACCTGCTGGTGGCGATCAGTCCTTTGCCAATTTTGATTAGGAAGGTTCAACTTCCTGGTGGCACAATCTGTCCTAGTGGCACCATCTGTTCTTGTACGAAGGCTTACGACCTTGTGCAGGAGGAAGGCCTTTCGTGTCCAGTTGGTTTCGCTTGAAAGTAGATAAGACCACTTGTATGCCTTTTGAGCAAATGATTCTGTTGTATGAAACACAACCTTGATGTAGTAGCATCAATGCACCTTTCCTTTTAAATCAATGAAGATTTATTTTTCTGCTTATCTGATTTTGCTATGCCTTCGTTTTGAATTGACTCAGCGGAGCTATGCGAAGTTAAGGACAATCCTTTCTGAATCAGGGACGAGCTTCCAGCGAAGCTAGCATAAATTTTCTGCGAAGTTCGGACTGTGCCTTTAGCAGAGCTAAGGTAGGCTTTGCGGCGAAGTAATCAATACGTCGTGCTAGGTCAGCACTTGACTCGTGGCGGAGTTAGTTGACAGCTTTTATAAGAGATTGAAGCGATTTATTGCTTTGATTTTGAAAGGCTCGACCACCTCATTCTCTGCTTTAAAGGTGGTCCTCTCCTGAAGCATTGAGAGTATCCGAGACTTTAGAAAGGATGACCAGGCCGCTGCATTGGAACTTCTGGTGGACCAACTTGAGAGAGATGTAGACGAATGGCGCCGTCATAGCCATTCAGACCTGGAGTCTTCAATTAATGAGCAGCTTACGCACCTTGTCGCTCAGATGCATGAAGCTCATCTTGTCGCTCAGGAAGCCGCTAAGGTCATTTCTTCTAACTTGAAATCCTTGGAGACAAGGAAGGTAGAGCTCGGGGACGCCATAGACGCTTCAGCAGTGCTCTTCTTGACGCTGAAGATAAAATTAAAAAGGCCAAGGAGATGATCAGGAAGGCAAATCTTCTTTTATCCAAGGCTGAACCAGTGCGTCTTGAAGAGACTGCCCGGCTTGAGCAGCTCAGGGCTCAGAATGACGAACTCTCGCGGCGGGAGTTAGCTCAGAGGGCAACCTTGGTTGAAGTTGAAGCTCGCTTAGCCCAGACGGCAAGCTTTAATGAGGCTGAGCTGAGATCGTAGGCGCTTGTCCGGGCTGCTGATGATAGGAAGACAAGGCTAGCCTTTCTTGAAGAACGGATCAAATCTTATGAAGCACCCTTATAGCTTGTAATATATGTGCCTTCACGTATCCCTTCTTTTCGGAATCAATGAAAGTAATTTTGTTTTGACTCCCCTGTCGTATTTCCAACTTGTTTTATCTTTTGAATTGTCGCTTTCAAGTTGCATTGCAGCCATTTGATAAAATAGTCCTTACTGGACTGAATAATAAGACTTGGCTATCTGCCGGTTCAGAGGTCGCAATGACGTAACCGGTTGAGAAGCCACCATGCTCGAAAGTAGTCCCTGTCGGACTAAAAAAAAAGGTAAGACTTGGCTATCTGCCGGTTCAGAGGTCGCAATGACGTAACCGGTTGAGAATCTATCAAGCTCAAAATAGTCCTTGTCGGACTGAAAGGGGATACTTGTCTTTTGTAAATGTCAACAAGTATAGGTGAGACCTGTCTTTTGTAAATGTCAACAGGCTCAAAATTGAGACTTGGCTATCTGCCAGTTCAGAGGTCGCAATGACGTAACCGATTGAGACGCCACCAAGCTCAAGGTAGTCCTTATCGGACTAAAAGGGGATACTTGTCATTTGTAAATGTCAACAAGTATAGGTGAGACCTGTCTTTTGTAAATGTCAACAGGCTCGAAATTGAGACTTGGCTATCTGCCAGTTCAGAGGTCGCGATGACATAACTGGTTGAGAAGCCACCAAGCTCAAAATTAGTCCTTTTCAGACTAAAAGGGGATACTTGTCTTTTGTAAATGTCAAAAAGTATAGGTGAGACCTATCTTTTGTTAATGTCAACAGGCTCGAAATTGAGACTTGGCTATCTGCCAGTTCAGAGGTCGCAATGACATAACTGGTTGAGAAGCCACCAAGCTCAAAATTAGTCCTTTTCGGACTAAAAAGGGATACTTGTCTTTTTTAAATGTCAACAAGTATAGGTGAGACCTGTCTTTTGTAAATGTCAACAGGCTCGAAATTGAGACTTGGCTATCTGCCAGTTCAGAGGTCGCGATGACATAACTGGTTGAGAAGCCACCAAGCTCAAAATTAGTCCTTTTCGGACTAAAAGGGGATACTTGTCTTTTGTAAATGTCAACAAGTATAGATGAGACCTATCTTTTGTAAATGTCAACAGGCTCGAAATTGAGACTTGGCTATCTGCCAGTTCAGAGGTTATGATGGCATAACTGGTTGAGAAGCCACCAAGCTCAAAGTTAGTCCTTTTCGGACTAAAAGGTGATACTTGTCTTTTGTAAATGTCAACAAGTATAGGTGAGGCTTGTCTTTTGTAAATGTCAACAGGCTTGAAATTGAGACTTGGCTATCTGCCAGTTCAGAGGTCGCGATGACATAACTGGTTGAGAAGCCACCAAGCTCAAAATTAGTCCTTTTCGGACTTAAAGGTGATACTTGTCTTTTGTAAATGTCAACAAGTATAGGTGAGACCTGTCTTTTGTAAATGTCAACAGGCTCGAAATTGAGACTTGGCTATCTGCCAGTTCAGAGGTCGCGATGACATAACTGGTTGAGAAGCCACCAAGCTCAAAATTAGTCCTTTTCAGACTAAAAGGGGATACTTGTCTTTCGTAAATGTCAACAAGTATAGGTGAGACCTGTCTTTTGGAAATGTCAACAGGCTCGAAATTGAGACTTGGCTATCTGCCAGTTCAGAGGTCGCGATGACATAACTGGTTGAGAAGCCACCAAGCTCAAAATTATAATGGAATTTGGGAAAGGTCTCGTTTTCACGGGGAGAAACGAGGAAATCACTGTCATAGGTTTAATGTTAACGTAACAGCAAAATATATATGTGGTCTTACCATTCTATGGATGAGAATTGGTAAGTGATTTTGGAGAGGGAATCAAATGGGAACAGGTCCCTTAGGATTTTTAGCAAATCCCCAGCTGTCAACGGGTTTGATACGCCTTTACCAACCACCGTTTGAGTTGGGCTAGCCATGCTATTCCCCTCAGCATGATGAGTTATCGAGGACTTATGTTGGGCTTAAAGGCCAACATTTTCCTTTATCCTTAACCATTAGAGGTGTTGGATCATTTGGTTAGCATATGTGTAACCTTGATTCTCCTTTGGGACAACCAGTGTACGACCAGGTTCCTACTGGTTTATGGTTGCATGATCTCGTTTGGAGGAAGAGAGTGGCTCTCTTTGCGTGTACCTTGGATATAAAGGTCTTGATCAGAGGTGTAATGTTATCTTGATCATGAGAAGGATCCTTAATCAAGGATAATACTTCTTTAAGAATTTGCCATTGACCGGCATCATGAGTAAATCGCCATCTGAAGTCATATGGCGGTACGCTCCGTTTGAATAGACTGTTTCTATTACAAACGGTCCTTCCCATTTAGGCTGAAATTTACCTTTGGTCTTGTGCGTCATGATCATCGGTCGTCTGACGGCTAAAACCAAATCTCCTTTCTGGAAGACCCTTTGTTTGACCTTCTTATTGAAGGCTTTTGAGATACGAGCTTGATACAACTCGATATGCTGCTGAGCTTATAACCACTTCTCATCCAGGGCTTCGAGCTCTTGAAGGCGCAACCGGTCATTGTCTTCTGATGTGATCTTAGTCATTAAAGCGACTCGTAATGACGGCATCTGGATCTCCAATGGTATGACTGCTTCACACCCGTACACCAGGGAGAAAGGCGTATTGCCTGTAGGGGTCCGAACCGTGGTTCGGTAGGCCCAAAGACATTCACCAAGCTTTCATCCCAATCTCGCTTATTCGAGGAGACGAACTTCTTGAGCAACTTAATGATTGTTTTGTTGAATGCTTCCGCCAAGCCATTAGCGGCGGGATTATAGACAGTTGAAGCCACATTCTGAATTCGGTATTTATCGCAGAACCGATAGAATACCTGGCTTATAAATTGGGGACCGTTATCATGGATGATCCGCCTAGGGACACCAAATCGATGGATGACATGGTGTTTGATGAGATTCATCATGTTAGAAGTTTTGACTTCTACCAGTGATATGGCTTCTGCCCACTTTGAAAAGTAATCAGTTATTGCCAGGATAAACCGCTGACCTCTTGTTGAAGAGGGCTGATTGGCCCTACGACATCGATTCCCCATGCTTCAAATGGCCATGAAGCAACAGTTGGATGGAGCAACTCTGAGGGCTGATGTATGAAGTCTACATGAATCTGGCACGCTTTACATCTTCGTGTATATTGGATGGCATCGGCTATCATGGTTGGCCAATAGTATCCAAGCCTATGCAATCTGTCTTTAAGTTTCGAACCTGGCTGATGAGCTCCACATATGCCGTCGTGTGCATCTTTGAGCACTTCCTGTGCCTCTGAATTAGAAAGGCAACAGAGGAGGACACCGTCATATGAACGACGGTAAAGTGTCTTCAGAGTTGGATCGTAGTAGAAATAGAGAGACCTTCGTCTGATGGATGTCGCTTCTTTAAGATCATCTGGCAGCAGATCATGTAGAGCATAGTCGATGAAAGGAAATCGTCAATCTCTCGGCTCAAGATCCGTGGAGACATTATAGACTTCTCGGGTTCTTAACATATGCTTAGAGCATACAAGATGTCGAGTTGCCACTGTGAGGTGATACTCGGTGTCGACTGGCAGGGCTAGTGTTGTTGTTAATGCAGCAAGAGCATCCGCCTTGGTATTCTGAGATCGAGACACGTGCCCGATGTAGAAACCTTCAAACAGATTAGCCAATTCGATGGCTGTGTGATAATAAGGCACCAAGTCTTCGTGGCGGACCTCATATTCGCCTTTAATCTGATTGATAATTAATTTTGAATCGCCATAAGCTTCAAGGTAGCGTACCCCCATTCCATGGGCGAGCTGAAGGCCGATGAGTAGAGCATTATATTCCGCTACATTGTTGGAGCATGACTCCGTCAGAGAAAATGCTCTAGGAAGGACGTGATTCTGTGGGGAGATAAACACAACCCCCACTCTGGCAATGGTCCTGCCTTTAGGACCTATTCGAGATGCTCCATCGAAGAACATCTGCCAACATATCCTCTACTGTGAAGGTAATAGCATGTACCTTTGATTGTGCGTGATGGCATTCAGGGCACGGAGACTGAGCATCATCTTTAGGGGTCTCTGGCATATATGTCAGGAATGATTCTGAATTAGCCAGCGCATCCCTGAGTGCTTCTCTTGTCTCTTTTGAGAGACGAAGGAGCTCGTATATTGTAATACGAGCCGGGATATTAGCCAGGTGGGCCAATATGTCAAAACGAAAGGGCGTGTCAAGCCCTGGGCCTGAAGGCTTCTTCAGGACATGGTCGAACCGGACTTCTTTAGGCTTCTCTTTTCCCTTGGTTGGAATCGAAGCGGATGCTAGTATTTGTACTGACGTCGTTTGCTGTTGTGTCTCGTCAGTAGCTTTCTCATACTGTTTTTAAGTATGATTTTCCGGATCGGGTACCCGTCGGCTGAGGTACATCGGCCTACGTTGTGCAAGCATGCTTTTCTCCTTCAGAATCACTGAGAGAGGCTGACGTAATATTGTCATCGTCTGGTGATTAAGAAGAGAAAGGTGTATGTAAATGTGGAGGAAAAAAGTATTGTTAGTGTTGGCCCAATGGCCTTCCACTCTAGTTTTGATGATGATCAACACTCATGTAGTTATGTTTACTAATATTCTTGTGTTTCTAAGTTTCAGATCATTAACAGGATATTAGGTTGGTGATTAGCTTCAACAAGATGATTAGAAGCTATTCATGATGATTCCGGTGCCAAAGCTTAAAGATCATACCTTTGCACTTGGAGAATCACGGAGTTTTGGAGCAAGTCTACTTGAAGATGAAGATCGTCAAGAAGACTTAGGTATCTAGTTTAGAGTTTGTGTTTTAGATCCATATTTGTAAAGCTTAGTTTAGTTGATATGCTCAAGTGCACAAATCACACACGTTTTATGATTGAGTTTTGGTTTTCATGAATAGTTTATCAAAACAAGTTTAAATTGATATATGTATAGTTGCTTCATTCTATACATGCATGCTTAATTTTTTAAGCAAACTTATTTTGACTATCCTATTCATGTTTTGGAAAATTCTAGTTTGATAAAATACAAGTTTTGTTTTTGATAAAATTGGCAAGACACAAAAATGAATTGATATGATTGATATATGTCTTGAAATTTTTATCACAAGTTTGGTTATCAAAGTAAAATGATAAAACAAGTTTTAGAAAAACATATTTTTAGAAAAACAGTTTTTATTGTGATTAAAACTATTTTTTAGATTTACTGTGAATTTATGGGATTTTTATTGAGTGAAAAGACCTATTTTCAAATCCCGTATCTGTGCAGAACTGAGGACTGGCTGACAGGCCAAGTCGGTCGACCGGACCGGTCGACCGCACCATAGGCCGGTCGACCGGGACGGTCGACCGACGTGCACAAGTCTGTGCACGTTTTGGAGTCTCTGGGACGGTCGACCGGGCCGGTCGACCGAGATGAGAGTTCTGCTCTCAGGATGTTTCGGTCGACCGGGCCGGTCGACCGCTATTGCCCAACGGTCACATTTTTGACCGTTGGCGGTCGACCGGACCGGTCGACTGGCAGTCTGTCAGACTGCCAACTCAGCCTAACGGCTAGTTTTGTATAGGGGCTATATAAACCCCATCTCTTTGGGGATTTTAGCCAAGTTTTCCAGAGAAAATTTCCAGTTTTCTGAAGTGTTTAAAAGAGTTTTAAAAAGTGTTTTTGGGGCTTTAAAACTTCTCATCTTTATTTGTTTTGGGTTTTTGGAAAATCAAAGAAAACTAGGTTTTGGGATTTTGATTTGGTATTTCATTTTCTATCATATACAAGAGATTTCCCAAGTAGTTTTTCTTTGTGCTTGTTTCCAAAAACACTTTGATTCCACACTTGAGCTATATCTTCTATCCTAAACTATTTAGGATCTTGTTTTGTGGAAAAAGAAAAAGGAAAGAGGTTTGTGATTGAAACATACCACTTGTTGTAAACCCTTGATTTCTTGAGTTGCTCCCTCTTTGGTAGAGGTGGAGATTGTTGTATTGGGTTATTGGTTTGCTCCCTCTTAGGTAGAGGTGGAGTTTGGTTGTGAGCCTCTTCGGTAGAGGTGTGTGGATTGGTTGTTGTATTGGCTACGGGCCTAACCCCTCGGTTGTGAGGAGGTTGTTGTTGAGAGAGGAGTTTGGTACTCCTAGAGTTGTAAGAAATCCTCTTTGGTAGAGGTTCCCTCGGTGGGAGTTGAGATAGTGAAAATCCTACACGGTGGTGTAGGCGGGGATGTAGAGAAAGGTGCTCGAACCTCGAAACAAATCTTGTTGTTTGCGATTGCTCCCATTGTCTCTCTAACTCTCTCTCATTTACTTTGTGCAAAGCATCATACTTCATATCATATCATATTTTCTTGTGTTGAGCATAATTCATATTGCCATATCATATATTGCTTGTGTTGTGCCTTGCATCTCTTGTTGTCATATCTATTATATGCTTGGCTTGCTTGTGTGTGTGCATCACTTATACTCATCCAACGAGAGCTTCACATAGCGCCTCAACCCATATCTAGGGGAATCAAGAGGAGTTAGTCCAGAGCCTCGCAAGGGGAATTCGGCTACACTTGTTGGATTGTATTAAGTGTGTTGCAAGATTTGCATTAGCTTCCGCATTTAGCGCACTTGGTTTGCATTTAGTTTCTTAGATTAGCACTTACACCTATTCACCCCCCTCTAGGTGTTTTTCAATTGGTATCAGAGCTAGTGCTCCTGATACTTAGGCTTAACATCCTAGGAGTGATCCATTTGCTTGCTAATTTCATTTACATTTGCTTGTTTGCACATTCATATATAGTTTACCATGGACTTCATGACCCCTCCTAGCTTTGACCCTTCCAACGTTGATGTTTGGAAGTATAGGATGTCCATGTACCTAAAGACCCTAGGTTTGCATGTCTTCCTTGCCGCCACCAAGAGATGTTATCTTGGTGATGGTAATCATATAGGGGCCAATGCACAAGCCCTAGAGGCTATTAGAAGCACATTACCTAAAGATTATCTTATGTGTGTTTCTAATCTTGATTCCGCTTTTGCAGTGTGGAACAAGTTGACAACAACCACCACCTCCAAGCTTCAATTGCCGATCCAAGAAGAGGAATCTAGTGGAGAATCCAACTCTATATGCTACATGGTCCAAGGGAATGACTCCCTTGAGGTACATTCGGAATCTCAACTAGATAGTAATGATTGTGCTAGTTCTTCAAATGATTATGTTGATCCCCATGCTTTAAATGAAGAACTATCTATTGTTTGTGAAAAACTAATAGAAAAATATAACTTGTTGAAAAAGAAGAGTCTAGGCATTAATAATGAAAATAAAAATTTGATTGCTAGACTTGATGTTGTTTTGCAAGAGAAAGAGGAGATTGCTAATGAAAGGGATTCATTAAAATCTCAACTTGATCTTGCACTTAAAGAAAATAACTTTTTGAAAAATAAAAATGATTGCCATGTTCTTTTGAAGAAAAATGAAAACTTGTCTTCAAAAGTTGATTTTGTTTTAAAAGAAAATGATTCTTTGAAATTAAGATTGCTTCAATTTCTAAAGATTTGGATGCATGTTTAAAGAAAAATGAATTTTTACAAAATAAGATTGATGCACATGTTTGCCATGCTAGTGTAGCTACTTCATCTAGTCTACCTAATGCATGTACCTCTTCTTCTAGGATTAATGATGATATTTGTATGCTAAAGAAGAGAGTAGATTATTTGGGCTCCACTATGAGCCAATGTGCCATGAACCACACACGCTTGGAAACCTTGGTTCGAAAGAAACAAGTTCCATCCTCTATGCATGCACACCCATCACGGCGTACACATGCTTCACACGGACACCATCAACACAAGTATGCTCATGTGTACACATGTACACATTGTGGCCGAAAAGGCCATCTTGCTAAATTTTGCTATGATCGTTTACATGTTAAAAATTTAGCCAAGAAGTTTGTTTGGGTTAGAGAAGGTACTAACCCCCATGGACCCAAAAGAGTATGGGTACCAAAGACCACCCCTCCTATTATTTTTGATGTAGGTGTGGGCTCTCACATGACGTGAGAGTGATGACACCTTGGAGTGGATGCGTTCCGTACTTCATGGAAATCAAATTGGATGCATCACTTTCAAGGGAAGATTTGGTGGAGATGACCACCATGTTTTGGAGACAAGGAGAGTTGCTTCTTCGGTTTTGGTAACAATCCTTTACTCCCATTTATTGTTTACATGCTTTTAATATTCATTGTTTATAGCATGTTTTTTGATGTCTATGGATTAGTATGTTCATTCCATGTTTATTAGATCCTTGACATACATGTATAGTATTTGAGACACATATGCTTATATGAACCCATATTTAGTGTTCTCACTTTTGTTTAAGCTATAATGTACATCATGAATCTAATACATGTGAATTTACATAGTAATCATGTTTTAGTTTTATCATGATGATTTTTATATTGTGTTTTGATGCTTCATGTTAAGGTTACTTGTTTAGATGTTAGTTTTCATTAAGACTAGGAATTATACTTGTACATATAGTGGGCCACAAATAAATCTATATATGTATGAGCTTGAACGCTTATTTGAACCCATTAGATGTGCTAGTATAGTCTAGTTTTGATGATTCATACATATTAAACTTGTATTCTCATTTTTTGAATTTACTTTATGATTGTGTATTTCACTTCATGTATATGTTTGTATTGCCAAACCTTAAGATATACATGTATACCCCTTGAGTCATTTGCCTTTCATGCAAATCTACTTATGGACTCATTTGTGTTTAGGGATATGTATGTATACTTAGTGTGTTGACAATACATACATATACCTTGAAATGAAAATTGATTTAATGTAAAGATTTAGATTTTCATGTTTTGATGTTTTTGTGTCAATATTTAACTTCATGTATATGTCTATCTAGTTCAAACTAATCTTATACATACATCTTTTTGAGCCACGTGCCTTCATGAATATACATTTAGTGGACTCGTTGAGTTTTGGATATGTATGTATATTTTAGCTTGTATTAGACATACATATGCCTTGAAGATTAAATAAGGAGTTTTATATGATTTTTCATGTTTTTGATAGAATTATGTTTTAAGGAATAATTGAGCTCAATGAAATATTTTTCATGATTATGATCTTCACATATTATTTGTACACTCATATCTATTGCTCATGTTTTGTTTCTCATGAGTTATGCTTTATTGGTTAGAGTGATGATTATCATGTGAATTTCAATTTTGTTTTATTCCTTGCTTGAAGGATTTCGTGCTAGTTAACAAGTTTTCCATTTAACTAGTTGCGGTATTCTTCATTTTGGTAGTGATTTTCAAACAAAACTACATTTTCAAATCTATCTTTGAAAACCCTACCTTCCAAGGGCGGTAGGATGGGAGATCATGTTCATGTATGCCCTAAATTGAAAATCTTTAAAACTTGAATTATGATTGGGTGGTAGATAATATGATGTATACACTTGAACTTATTGTTATGTCAATTGGTATCATTGAACTCTTTCAATTGGTATCGTTTTGATCTTCTTGTATACTCATATATGTTTTATATGTATGTATGCTTTAAATTCCAAGTATATCAATTTCTATTGGTATCTATCTTTCATACATATATATGTTTGTGTTTATGCTAGTGCTTGAGTTTCAATTTTGTTTAAATTGATTACTTTTAAATTGTTATCAAGACTATGCATGTCTTTAGTTTGTTTTTCATAAAGGGGGAGAAAATTTAATTTTGTATTTCAATTGGTATTTGTACTCCCACTCTTTATGATTAAAAGTTGTTATTTTGAACATATGATATCAACATCAAATTTGTTTATATATTTTCAAAATGAAATATATTCTTACAATTGGTATCAAAATTTGTGTTTAGACATTCAAAATTTGTTATGTTGTTTTACAATTGGTAATTTGTTATGTTTAATTACAATTGGTATTTTCAAAATTTTGTTTAAAGAAAATATTCAAAGTTTTGATTTGTATTTCCTATATGCAAGGAGAGCTTAACATCTCTCTTACATATAGATTCATGTTGAGTATATTATAAATTGAGGAGCTTGACAACTCTTCTTTATATGATATACGTGTGTAGGGGGAGCTTCACATCTCCTCTTATGCATTACATAATATGTGTTATGTGAATTGGGGCTTGTCATCCCTTCTTCATGTAATGCATATGTGTAGGGAAGCTAACTTAGCGTCTTCCTCTTCATGAATGTATATAACATATAACATATATTGATTCTTGTTTATTGGTATCAAGACTCTTCATTGACATATCATGTTTGTAGTCACCCCTTATTGATTTTGTTTTTTCTTATTTTAGACAAAAAGGGGGAGAACATTGTTTGCATTGTTTTGATTGACAAAAAGGGGGAGAAGTATTTTTACCCCTCATTTTATCTATGGTTTTGATTGTTTACCCCTTTGTTGATGATTGACAAAAAGGGGGAGAAGATTTATGAAGTTTTATATGCATGCTTATGTTTATGCATATATTATGTTTTAATCTCAAGAATATTAAGTTTAATTGATTTATAGAGTTTGCTTTGTAATTGGTATCTAGAGCTTATTTTGTTTTGAATATTCCATTTGGTATCTAGAACCATTTATTGTTTATGCATATGCATGTTTCATGTTTAATACTAATTGCATATATTTATTGTTTATCCCTATGCATGAGTTAAGGGGGAGCTTCTTTGAAGCTTAACTTTAATCCATGCATATATAACTCCATGAGTTTTGTCATCATCAAAAAGGGGGAGATTGTTGGCCCAATGGCCTTCCACTCTAGTTTTGATGATGATCAACACTCATGTAGTTATGTTTACTAATATTCTTGTGTTTCTAAGTTTCAGATCATTAACAGGATATTAGGTTGGTGATTAGCTTCAACAAGATGATTAGAAGCTATTCATGATGATTCCGGTGCCAAAGCTTAAAGATCATACCTTTGCACTTGGAGAATCACGGAGTTTTGGAGCAAGTCTACTTGAAGATGAAGATCGTCAAGAAGACTTAGGTATCTAGTTTAGAGTTTGTGTTTTAGATCCATATTTGTAAAGCTTAGTTTAGTTGATATGCTCAAGTGCACAAATCACACACGTTTTATGATTGAGTTTTGGTTTTCATGAATAGTTTATCAAAACAAGTTTAAATTGATATATGTATAGTTGCTTCATTCTATACATGCATGCTTAATTTTTTAAACAAACTTATTTTGACTATCCTATTCATATTTTGGAAAATTCTAGTTTGATAAAATACAAGTTTTGTTTTTGATAAAATTGGCAAGACACAAAAATGAATTGATATGATTGATATATGTCTTGAAATTTTTATCACAAGTTTGGTTATCAAAGTAAAATGATAAAACAAGTTTTAGAAAAACATATTTTTAGAAAAATAGTTTTTATTGTGATTAAAACTATTTTTTTAGATTTACTGTGAATTTATGGGATTTTTATTGAGTGAAAAGACCTATTTTCAAATCCCGTATCTGTGCAGAACTGAGGACTGGCTGACAGGCCAAGTCGGTCGACCGGACCGGTCGACCGCACCATAGGCCGGTCGACCGGGACGGTCGACCGACGTGCACAAGTCTGTGCACGTTTTGGAGTCTCTGGGACGGTCGACCGGGCCGGTCGACCGAGATGAGAGTTCTGCTCTCAGGATGTTTCGGTCGACCGGGCCGGTCGACCGCTATTGCCCAACGGTCACATTTTTGACCGTTGGCGGTCGACCGGACCGGTCGACCGGCAGTCTGTCAGACTGCCAACTCAGCCTAACGGCTAGTTTTGTATAGGGGCTATATAAACCCCATCTCTTTGGGGATTTTAGCCAAGTTTTCCAAGAGAAAAATTTTCAGTTTTCTGAAGTGTTTAAAAGAGTTTTAAAAAGTGTTTTTGGGGCTTTAAAACTTCTCATCTTTATTTGTTTTGGGTTTTTGGAAAATCAAAGAAAACTAGGTTTTGGGATTTTGATTTGGTATTTCATTTTCTATCATATACAAGAGATTTCCCAAGTAGTTTTTCTTTGTTGCTTGTTTCCAAAAATACTTTGATTCCACACTTGAGCTATATCTTCTATCCTAAACTATTTAGGATCTTGTTTTGTGGAAAAGAAAAAGGAAAGAGGTTTGTGGTTGAAACATACCACTTGTTGTAAACCCTTGATTTCTTGAGTTGCTCCCTCTTTGGTAGAGGTGGAGATTGTTGTATTGGGTTATTGGTTTGCTCCCTCTTAGGTAGAGGTGGAGTTTGGTTGTGAGCCTCTTCGGTAGAGGTGTGTGGATTGGTTGTTGTATTGGCTACGGGCCTAACCCCTCGGTTGTGAGGAGGTTGTTGTTGAGAGAGGAGTTTGGTACTCCTAGAGTTGTAAGAAATCCTCTTTGGTAGAGGTTCCCTCTGTGGGAGTTGAGATAGTGGAAATCCTATACGGTGGTGTAGGCGGGGATGTAGAGAAAGGTGCTCGAACCTCGAAACAAATCTTGTTGTTTGCGATTGCTCCCATTGTCTCTCTAACTCTCTCTCATTTACTTTGTGCAAAGCATCATACTTCATATCATATCATATTTTCTTGTGTTGAGCATAATTCATATTGCCATATCATATATTGCTTGTGTTGTGCCTTGCATCTCTTGTTGTCATATCTATTATATGCTTGGCTTGCTTGTGTGTGTGCATCACTTATACTCATCCAACGAGAGCTTCACATAGCGCCTCAACCCATATCTAGGGGAATCAAGAGGAGTTAGTCCAGAGCCTCGCAAGGGGAATTCGGCTACACTTGTTGGATTGTATTAAGTGTGTTGCAAGATTTGCATTAGCTTCCGCATTTAGCGCACTTGGTTTGCATTTAGTTTCTTAGATTAGCACTTACACCTATTCACCCCCCTCTAGGTGTTTTTCAGTTAGCACACAATGTATATTCAAATGAAAGAGAGTTAAGGTTTAGAAACAACCTCTCGTGCTTAGATTACTCCACAAATGTATGAAAGATGATTAATATACCCTTTCTTATCTCCGTTATAGCATAGAGCTATACCGAGTCGATTCAGGGAGAGCTAGCGATAGAAGCGTTACGGTCCGTAGTGAAGAAAGTAAACGAAGTGTCTTCTTTGTTCTTAAAAGAATAAAACAATCATGGAAAAGAATATGAAAGAAGTGGTGGCTTCGTGCATGATGGAAAAGGAAAAGAAATCAAGAATGAAGATGAAGAAAACATGACTAGCTAACTAACTTGCTAACTTACTAATCTCCTTGATAGTGATGCTTGCCTCATGTTGATTCATCGGCATAGATTTGTCTTGCGTGTTGACCTAATTACTTTCTCACTTGGATGACGGGGGGTTTTACCCATCGGAGAAGAGAAGACCATCCAACTTGCAAGATGAACTTAAGCAATCACCCATGAGTTAGAAGTTAAGCAAGATTAGTGTTAGCTAGTACATGTAGAAAAGTTAGCTATAAGCCATTAAAAGAAAATAAAAGCAAGCATGAAGTAAAATTGCAAGGAAATAAAAGCATGAATTAAAGAAAGCAAGTAATACTAGAATTTGCTCAAGTAGAGTTGAAGAGAATGGATCAATCCTTGCTCCACAAGTGTCACCCTTGCTTACACAAGCTCTCTCTCTCTTACAATCTCTCTCTTGCAAAGATCTAGGGAAGAAGAGGAAGGAGAACTAAAACCTAAAGAAAAACTTAAGAAAATACATGCAACTAATCTCTAATCTCCTTCTCTTGCTGTTCAGTCCTTGCTCGCAGGTCCAAGTGAAGTATTTATAGACCTCTGGAGAAGCTTCGAGATCCAGGTTGTTGGCGCAAAATCTGGGACTCAACTGTTTCAAAACTGCCGCAGATCCACAACCCTGTTGCGGCAAAACAGAATCTGTTGGGCAACAGATTTCTGGTACAGGTTGGTTGCGAGGTTGTTATCCACGTGGCCTTCTAGAATCTTGAGTTGTTACGCGGATCTCTCTGGATTCTGATTTCAAATTTGGGCTTTATCTTGGGCTTGGAATTAATCTCTTTAATTATTGCTAATTAAAGTGATTATTGGGCTTTCTCCCATTTCAGTTGTAGACCTGTAAAAATACAGAGAAGATGAGTGAAAATCATATATTTATTTGCTAAAATGCATGGGAATGATATGGTAAAATATGCAATATTGTGTATCAATCACACCCCCACACTTATTCTTTTGCTCGTCCCGAGCAAAACAAAGAAAAGAAAAGAAAAACTTTACTACAAATTTATTACACCACTTTCGCAGGTGACGCGATTGCACTGAGCGTGTGCAACAAGCCGTTAAACCTCTAGGTTACCCTAGAGGAGGAGTGTTGTCTCCTGAGGGTTTTCAGCGGATTACACCCACAAAATCCATAAAGAAAGAAGATAAATGTTAGTATTTTGAAAACGCATTTGAAAGAGAGACATGTTTTCGAACTATTTTTGCAAAAATATAAGTGATCTTAGGTCATAAGTCCACCTATAATTATTCTTTCTTAAACTTAGTCTCTATGCAAGATCTTGTCTTCAATTAAGGTAAGAATTCAAAATGGATTGAATATTTTATCCTTCATAAAACCTAGATAGTATGCACACCGTGACAGTGAAGATTTCTGGGAATTCAACTCCAACCATCAAGCCATTTATTTATATATATTTATTTTCTTTTTCTTCTTTTTCTTCCCTTAGTTTAGGCTTTCTAGTTTACCCTTGTAACGAGCCTATAACCGATGACTCCCAAACCAGACGGTCTTAGGGCACCAGATGAGAAAACATCCCTCGGGTTTAAGGTCTCGAGTAAAAAAGGCCACAAAACTAAAGGGGATTATTTATTTCCTTTACCACCGTTAGGCGTGAATAATCATGCTTCTTGAGGCACATTTATCCAGCTTAATAGGTGATGTTTTATTTATAATTTTTTTCTTTTATTTTTATGGCATTTTGGTCTTTGTTTCCATCCCAAGAAATGTGTAAGTGTAAAGTGCATATTTATCTAAGGTAAAAATTCAAGATAAAAATATCTCACCAATTTTACTTACTTAGCCTATAATTTCAAACAAGATCTATTATTTCAACTAAGTTTAAGATGTCATAATTAAGGCTTTCTTAATTTCTAAGATACATCTTAATTTTATTAAAAATAGATCAAAACATTTGTCTCTTATTTCAAAAAGTTTTTTTATTTTTTATTTTTATTTTTTATATTTTTTTATTTTATTTCTATTTTTGTAAAAGAAATGTAAAAGAAAGAAAATCTAAAAACTCTATGTTAGTAAACCTCCCCCACACTTATTTCATGCATTGTCCTCAATGCATCATGATATATGTATGCATGAAACAAAAATGAAGAGGGAAGGAAAAATTACCTTAAGGTGGTGGTTCCGGTGGTGGTCTGATTGGTCCACGAAACATGGCCCATCAACTTTGCTTTGGGTTTTGAGGAACCCACCAGAAATATCATGAATATGACCCACTAAAAAGATAAATCCTTGAAAGATTTTTATTAAGTACATGACCCCATCTAATTTCCATTTTCCATAATAAATTTCTGAGTCAAATTTGTCAACTACCCTGTCCCAGAATGGAGTATGAAATGATAGAACGGATGACTTGGACTCAGGAAAGACAGGAACTAATACCGACTCAGGAAGGTGAATTAAGTCAAGTAAAGGTTCAAGAGTCGAAGTGAGTTCAGGAATTGGGTCCAAGTCAAGAAAATAAAGCTCAAGTCCACAATCATTTTCCAATGATGGAATGTGACTTTCTAAAGGTGATATCTCTTTACTTCCAATATTAAGAAATTCTAGCTCATCACCATACAATTCTTCAAAACTAAGGTCAACATCTTCCGCCAGAATTGTACAATCAGTTTCAGAAGTAAAGAGATTGTAAGAATCAAGGTTACATTCCTCATGTAGTTCAATAAATGGAGAACTTGCCAATTTGTTTAATGGACTTTCAAAAGTATAGAATTGGTCAAGTTCAATATGATCTTCAAAGATTGGTGATTCAACTTCATTATGAATTGGGACAGGATCCAATATCGACTCCGGAAAAGATAGAAGTCAGGTAAAGATACCGGAGTCATTATTGAATCAGGAAAAAGAATTGAATCAAGAAGTTGGGGTTCAAGATCACATTCCTCATGTAGTTCAATTCCACAAAAATGTGAACTTGCCAATTTATCAATGGGACTTTCAAAAGTATGGAATTGGTCAAGTTCAATATGATCATCATAAATGATTGGTGATTCAATTTCACAATGGACAGGCACTGGATCCAATACTGACT
Source organism: Agave tequilana (assembly GCA_038442645.1). Classification (NCBI taxonomy): domain Eukaryota; kingdom Viridiplantae; phylum Streptophyta; class Magnoliopsida; order Asparagales; family Asparagaceae; genus Agave; species Agave tequilana. The sequence goes on from JAVJIF010034641.1 coordinate 97,274, forward strand.
CGGAAAATGAAGTGAAATCATGTGAAGACACTGGAGTCATAATTGAATCAGGAAGTAGAATTGAATCATCAAGTGGAAGTTCAGGATCATATTCACACTTAAGTTCAATTTCAGAAAAAGGAAAACTTGCCAAAATGTCAATGGGATGGACAAGTTCAGATGAGTGTGCTGAAATTGAATCTGGATTTTCAAAATGACAAGAGTCTTGGGTCATATCAATAGAGTGTGGTATAATTGAATTGGTCAAAAGTTGATAGGATAGAGTTCCTCATTCCTAAGAAGGTTATCCAAGTGACTCAATTGTTCTTTCACTCTATTGAAAGACTCGGTATGGTCTTTTTGTATTTGTAATATAGACTCCTTCAAGCTAGCTATACTCTCATCTTGACTTGATGTATGTCCAAATGGTTGCTCAAGAATGGGAGTATAGGAATCTTGAAATTGGAAATTTTGTGAATAGTGTGAGTCAAAAATGTGTGGAGATTGAAACTGGGACTCACACAAGAGTTCTTTACTCGTTTCCAAAGCAAATGGTTGTTCATTAGGAAAAGGTGGAACTGAGTAAGACTCTTGAAAATATGGTGGAATTGGAGAGGCAAATGGTTCTTGAAGTTTTTGCTCGACTCTCTGTAAATTGGCTTCTAAACTCCTTAGTAACTCAGATTTTTCTTCAATTGGAGATTCAGAAAAAGGAGTATATGAAGCGGAATCGGGAAATGAATACTGTGGACAAGGTGAATATGGTGGACAAGGAATTTGAGAATTTGACTCGGGGTACGTGAATCCCCAATGACTCGGTGAAGAGTTGAAATTATTATGGAAATCATAGTTATTAGATGGGGGGTATGGGTCATCTTGATTCGGATAAGGCCAACCCGGTGTATTTGGTTGATGCATATTGTAAAACGCCGGGTTGGAATTATCCGAATATGATGGAGTCTGTGTGAAATATGGATTATTATTAGGATGGAAAGAATTATTGAATGCCATATCACACAAAAAATCACAATCAAAAGAAACAAACAAATAAGCAAACAAAAAGAAAAAATTCTAACCTAAGTTAGGGTAGACTTAGGACCTAGACGACTCCTAACTGATTAGATCGTCCACGGGAGGTTTAGTGTAGACTTTGACCACAAGCTAATCAGCCAGGGAAGGTCAAGGTTGGTGGGAGGTTTTCCGTCAGAGACGTTCCTTAATTAAGTAACCAGCAACCTTCGGGCTTTAGGCCCTCAATCCCTTTCCTAAACACTGATTTTGCAAGAGTAAAATTCCAACCCTTTTCCCCCTTAGGATAATCTCCTAGATGAGTCCGAGATGTCCCTAGGGCCAACGTCTACTTTTTTATTAAATTAGGCTTGGGTTAGTGAGTGCTTGGATTGTGGTTTTCGGGCTAAGGAAAGGGTAATGAACTCCCCACCTTATCTTATTTATAGGTGATGCCCTTAAAATTGAATTGTGCAAGTGTACAAGAAATAACAAGGATTCACTCAAAGCATGAAAATCAAGCAAGAGATGATTCCTAGTCTACATGCAATGCTTACGTACCATGCATCTAGCACTCTTCAACAGTAAAAGTAAATGAATTGAAAAGACACGGGCCTAGAAATGCAAATGTCTAATCAACTTTTAACGATTACAATCAATTTTTTACTGTTGATTATTAGCAGATATAAGGTGAAGAATACAAGTATTAATTATTGCAGCAGCTGAACTTTACAGAGCTGGAGACCCTGCAGAAAGTTGGTAAGTAGTCAACTCAGGATTGTCGCAATTCTGCGGCAAAAACCCAGAAATTGCGGCAAAACTGAGGGATCCTGGTCTCTGCTTTCGAGAGCAGAGGCCCAGGTCTACTTATATGTCACTGCAATGCAAAGTTTCCTGTTTCTTCAACCTGTAACCTGCAACAGAGAAGAAGATTCGTTTAGTTCTTCACTTTAAAGAAAATCCGTTGCTCTCCCCGGCAACGGCACCATTTTGATTAAGAAGAGAAAGGTGTATGTAAATGTGGAGGAAAAAAGTATTGTTAGCACACAATGTATATTCAAGTGAAAGAGAGTTAAGGTTTAGAAACAACCTCTCGTGCTTAGATTACTCCACAAATGTATGAAAGATGATTAATATACCCTTTCTTATCTCCGTTATAGCATAGAGCTATACCGAGTCGATTCTCAGGGAGAGCTAGCGATAGAAGCGTTACGGTCCGTAGTGAAGAAAGTAAACGAAGTGTCTTCTTTGTTCTTAAAAGAATAAAACAATCATGGAAAAGAATATGAAAGAAGTGGTGGCTTCGTGCATGATGGAAAAGGAAAAGAAATCAAGAATGAAGATGAAGAAAACCATGACTAGCTAACTAACTTGCTAACTTACTAATCTCCTTGATAGTGATGCTTGCCTCATGTTGATTCATCGGCATAGATTTATCTTGCGTGTTGATCTAATTACTTTCTCACTTGGATGACGGGGGGTTTTACCCATCGGAGAAGAGAAGACCATCCAACTTGCAAGATGAACTTAAGCAATCACCCATGAGTTAGAAGTTAAGCAAGATTAGTGTTAGCTAGTACATGTAGAAAAGTTAGCTATAAGCCATTAAAAGAAAATAAAAGCAAGCATGAAGTAAAATTGCAAGGAAATAAAAGCATGAATTAAAGAAAGCAAGTAATACTAGAATTTGCTCAAGTAGAGTTGAAGAGAATGGATCAATCCTTGCTCCACAAGTGTCACCCTTACTTACACAAGCTCTCTCTCTCTTACAATCTCTCTCTTGCAAAGATCTAGGGAAGAAGAGGAAAGAGAACTAAAACCTAAAGAAAAACTTAAGAAAATACATGCAACTAATCTCTAATCTCCTTCTCTTGCTGTTCAGTCCTTGCTCGCAGGTCCAAGTGAAGTATTTATAGACCTTTACTTTCTCACTTGGATGACGGGGGGGTTTTACCCATCGGAGAAGAGAAGACCATCCAACTTGCAAGATGAACTTAAGCAATCACCAATGAGTTAGAAGTTAAGCAAGATTAGTGTTAGCTAGTACATGTAGAAAAGTTAGCTATAAGCCATTAAAATAAAATAAAAGCAAGCATGAAGTAAAATTGCAAGGAAATAAAAGCATGAATTAAAGAAAGTAAGTAATACTAGAATTTGCTCAAGTAGAGTTGAAGAGAATGGATCAATCCTTGCTCCACAAGTGTCACCCTTGCTTACACAAGCTCTCTCTCTCTCTTACAATCTCTCTCTTGCAAAGATCTAGGGAAGAAGAGGAAGGAGAACTAAAACCTAAAGAAAAACTTAAGAAAATACATGCAACTAATCTCTAATCTCCTTCTCTTGCTGTTCAGTCCTTTCTCGCAGGTCCAGGTGAAGTATTTATAGGATCAGAGAGAAGCTTCGAGATCCAGGTTGTTGGCGCAAAATCTGGGACTCAACTGTTTCAAAACTGCCGCAGATCCACAACCCTGTTGCGGCAAAACAGAATCTGTTTGGCAACAGATTTCTGGTGTGAGTTGGTTGCGAGGTTGTTATCCACGTGGCCTTCTAGAATCTTGAGTTGTTACGCGGATCTCTCTGGATTCTGATTTCAAATTTGGGCTTTATCTTGGGCTTGGAATTAATCTCTTTAATTATTGCTAATTAAAGTGATTATTAGGCTTTCTCCCATTTCAGTTGTGGACCTGTAAAAATACAGAGAAGATGAGTGAAAATCATATATTTATTTGCTAAAATGCATGGGAATGATATGGTAAAATATGCAATATTGTGTATCAATCATCTGGCAGGATGGAGATGACATTACAAGATTTGCCCTTTGACTTGGACTTCTTTGAATCGCACTGTACGTCTTGGACAAGCTCTGGGTGTATCCACATAACTTCCCCTGTCTCCAATGTCAAGGGAACAAGACCTCTATTATCCTGAGCTTTAGCCACAGGATGTTTGACTTCCAGCCATGGGGCAGGACTAGATAAGTCCCGTCAGGCACTGTGACCTTTGGGTTTTCGCCGAACTTGAGGGTTACCATATTGGCAGTGACTTTCTTCTGCTCTGATTTCAGTGTCAGGACCCCTGCGTCGATCAAGGCTTGAATTCTGTCCTTGAGGACATAGCATTTGTCAGTAGGATGGTGAATCATCTTGTGGTAGAGACAGTATTTAGGGTCATTCGTGCGTCCTATTTCATTGGGACGCCAACCTCTGGTAGCTTCATTTTATTCCTTTTGTGGAGCAAATGGAATATTGTGACCACCTGATCGTCTCTGAAAGAGTACTGTTTTGGAGGGAACTTAGACTCCTTATTATTGAAACCGCTTTTCTTGGCTGTCGACTGTATGTCCCCGGACAATTCAACGGACATAGTTGATTGGTAGTGAAAAGTGCATTTTTATCATCATATTTACCATCACATTTTCATATTTATTCATTTAATTCTGCACATTTATTAATAATTTGTAATTTATTGTGTGCAGGCCTCGAATTATTATTTAATAATAAATAAAGCTTAAAGAGCCCAAAAGCCCAGATCCAAGCCCATGTTTGAAGCCCAGGTGTAAAATCGCAATTACAAGAAGTCAAAATGCAAATACAAAGGGCTAAAGTCGCAAATATCAAAGATGAGGGAAGGATAGACTTCTACCCAACCCTAAACTCTTGCAGATGAGAATGAAAAGTGCAGAGATAAGGAAATTCGTTTAAAAGAGATTGGGAGAATTCAAAATCTAGGTAACTTGATTATCAAGTTATCTCGAAATCCCAATATGAAGAGCCAGGATCATACTTCCAGAAGCAGGCGCCCACATGGACGGACCAGGAGAGGCCACGCGCCAAAGCGCGTGGCCAACAGCCACATCTTTGCCGCAGAATTGCGGCAAAAGCCGCAATTCTGCGGCAGTATGGATGAGATCAGGCAACAGATTTTGTGGGCAACTTCATCCGGGACTCTTCGACCTTCTGCACCTATAAATACCCCCTGCAGTGCAACGTACAGGGCATCCAGAGACGTATTAGGGTTTTCTTTTAGCTATTTTTTCTAAATTTCTGCACGATTGTATTTTCCATTCATGTACGTTGTGGAGAAGGAGAAGATTTTGTAACTGGAGATTCATCTGAAGTAAAGGTCACTCTTTTGTTCTCATTTAATTTCTGCAATTTTATTTTATTTTGCAATCTCTCTGATTGTTGTTTTAATCTGTGATCTCTTTTGGTTTTCTTTTTCTTTATTTCCTTGCACTCTTTCTCATTAAATAAAAAAAATATATAATAATTTGAAAAGAAAAAAAAAATGAAGAACTAATTCTCTCTAGTGGTTTGCTGAGATTCTTGAAGCAACCCTAGAGCAGTTAAGCCTAGATCTGATTAATGAACATCTATAGAAACCCTAGGTTTAAAAACAACTTTTCTAGAAGATTAAACAAATACCTAGAATTCCTAATATAGGTTGCATATTAAAAAGACTTCTCATGATTTCAAACTTAAGAACTAGGACAGCATAAATTTGAGATTCGTCTTTTATTAGGCTGTACCTAGATGTTAGGATTAACCATAGTTTGGCTTTTAAATAATGTAACTTAGCTAGAATCTAGTATTGATTTTTCTTGCTTGAATTATTTGTAATGACCTAAGGTGAATCACCTACATCTTAAGATGAAGATCTAGCTCCTTAACTTGCAATAGGGTTGTGGTAGAAGATCAGCAAAA